>CAMOHE010056274.1:0-33878 GCA_946598075.1 Artocarpus hirsutus | reverse complement strand
GACATTAGGGGAAAAGCAAAAAGAAAACAAAGAGATCAAAACGAAAAGAAATCCAAATGTGCAATTGAATATTATAGTGAGGAAAGATTTGAGAAACTTAATCTAATCAAAACGAAAAGGGAGAAAATGTAATTTAATACAGGATAATTAAAAATATACAAAATTTTAAGGGAAAAGTCAAAAAGGGAGCAAAATGAATTAAAATTGATAGATGAAAAAGCGTGAAAAAAAGAAAGACATGAAGGATTAAAAAATAAAAAGAAGATTTTTGGAGGAAAAAAAAAGGATCAATAAATAAAAAAACGGAGGTTTTAAGCAAAACGAATCGGTTTCATCCCAATTATGCATTCGAATATTTTTTTGGGGACGAATTTAAGAAAATTTATCTTAAGTGAGATATATTAGAAGAAAAAGAATTTGAAACAAAACACTGTTGAAAGTATAAAAAATCAAGATTGACCGAAATTAAGAGAATAAATTTTAGGGGAAAAAGAAAAAAAAGTAAAATACTAAAATATCAAAAGGACTATTCCCACCAAAATATTGGTCACAATCCCAGAAAAGTGCATTCACACTTCTTTACAGTTATATATAGAGAACTATTTCGCGGTATCTTAAAAGGAAAAAGTTGTTAATAAAATGGGATGATACATTTCAGGAAAAAAAAAATTTAATGTACAATTATGAAATAAATATTCATAAAAGTTTCATTTGATGAATAATATTCTAAAATATTTTAAAGAAATACTTAAATTGGTATATTTATAAAAAAATTTATTTCAACATTTGTAACTTAGACAACAAAAAAAAAAAACAGTGGATTTAAATAAGTATTAGGGAAAATAAAAATTAAAAATATTTGCAAGTATGAAAAATAAAAAAGGAAGACTAAAAGGTGCAAACAAAAAAGAAAAAGAATAAAAAAAGGAGCTGAAAAAAGAGATCAGAGTTTCAAATTTTTGGTTGAAGCTCTCCCGAACAGAGAATTTTCTCTTTTTTACAAACTTTAGATTAGATTAATTTTCCCCCCGTAATCTAATTTAATACATCTATATCTCTATTTATACATCAATTTTCTATCTATCTATTTATTTATTTATAAAAGAGCCAAATGAAGTTTCATCTCCCCCCTCCTTTTTTTTTTTTTTCGAAAGGCTTCCAGACAATCTTTTTATAAAATCTCATACTTTATAATGCTTTTTCTTTCTGACTTTTCTGCTAATAATATATTCTTTTTCCTAGATGTGTCCTTACTTAACAATTTTTTTCCAATGCTTCTCTTCTCCTCTTTGTTTTGTTGTATGTATCCCAGCTAAATTTTTTCCGCGGTAAGCCTTATCTTTATCCCTACATCTATAAATTTCTATTCTATCTATAAATCTCTAATTTAAAAATTTATAATAAATAATAAATAAATCTATAAAAGTGCCAAAGGAGGCTCTGTCTTCTCCTGCTTTGGCAACGTGTTTTTGCCTCTTATCCTATCATGCTTTGCCTTTTTTTCTACTTTTTTTTTTTTGTCAAAGTTCGTATACAGTTTAATATTTTAATGATATGTGCTCCATTGAAATGTTTTTTTTTTTTTTACTTTGCTCCTAAAATAATTTCTTTCAAGTTTTTTAAGTTATTAACACCAATGGTCCTTAAATTTTAAAGTTTCTCCTAATTTGTAAGAACTTTAAAAATCATTGCTTTACCCCTTATTTAATGAGAGAGTATATAGGACTGGACCAGATAAATTATGAATCTCTAATAATCACCTGTTACAAATAGAGTATTCAAATTTATCACTATGATGATCATATATTTGTTAGTCTTAATCTTGAGTATTTATTAGACTCCTATTTATGACATTAAGTTTTTTGACTTGCATGGTAAGATTTGTCTAGGCACATATCATAACTTAACATCTTGAAAACATATGTAATAAATGGCTGGGAATAATATTATACAGATATAGAATCCGTGCCTTCCTTATGGAAGTTAGAAAAATAGTTCTCTTAAGTTATAATTCGAGGTTTGAATAGTTTAGCACTCGTTCATAATAAGATTATGAATTAACAGTTCATTAGAGAATTATTAGAACTCAAGAATAAAGAGGTAATAAGAGAGGTGAGCAGATATTGAACCTAGCTCTTATTATGAACTAGATACTATTTATGAAGGACTGACTTATATGTAATGATTATATCAATAAACTATTTGTTTATTTTCTTTGAGTAATTTTACTATAATCTCAAGAGTTCAGTTTCAGGTTTTTAGTGGAATAACACTGAAACTAATAAATTTGGCACATTAATCAAAGAGTTTAATTAATTATCAAATTTATTAGAGCTTGGGTTATAGGTCCATAGGTCCCCAATACCACCTCTGTAACACTATATTGGATTTATGCATAGAATGAATTATATATATTTAGTTTGAAATTATTGGATTTTGAATTAATTATTTCACACTGGAATTATTAATGTGACACAGAAAAATGTTCTCTGTGACACATAATGTAATGTGATAAATGTTATCACATTTAACTGAGTATTAGTTAATTAATTAATTGATTAATTTTAAAATTTATTCTTAAATAAATGTGATTTATTTTTGAATTTAGATTTAGATATATATATATATATATGGTTTTGAACCAAATCTTTGTATATATAAGATTTTATAATAAGTTAATATATATATATATTAAAGTAAACGAAGTTTTCGTTTACAATTTTTTAACTGTTAAACTTATATATATATATATTAAAATAAATAAAAAAAACGTGAACTTCACGCTAACGTGAAGTTCATGTTATATATATATATATATATTTAAAAAGAAAGGGAAACGTGAATGTTTACGTTTACTTGTATATATATATGTGTGTGTGTGCGTGTGAAAGTTCAAAGCATCACAAACGTGATTCGGTTAATAATAAAAAAAAGAGAAAGGAAAAAGATAAGAATCATGTAAAATATATCCTTTCCCCATATATTTGATATGGTAGTTATTTCAAATTTAAAATTAATTGAAAAATTACTAATGGCTTAGATATAAAAAGAAAGAGATAACAGTTATCTCAAGAGATTTTTCATTTACATAACTTTTGTAGAATACTCAGAGAGAAAAACTGAGAGTTCTTCTCTGAAAAAAAAAAGGACTGCTATCTCATGTGTTGAGTAGATAGTAGATTTAGAAAAGTGTGAGGAAAATTCATTCTTGTAGTTTGACACCCACTTATCTTTCTATTGGTGTGGAAGCTTGGATTGGAAGATCATGGTGTCAAAGAGGAAAACTAGGATACCCTGATAGTCTTCAAAAAGGTTAGTAAAATTTCTAAAGCTTTCCATTATTAAAATTATATAGCTATTCCCAATGAACAAAGTTTTTTTTTAGAAAATTTTTGTTTGTCAACGATCTGTTGCTTCTGTTGTGTTTCTGAATTTTATTCCAACAAATGGTATCAGAGTGGATTATAGCATATATACTTTTAATTAACATGATTTTATTTTGATAATATCATGTTTTTTATGCATGTTTGTAGGCACTTTGTATTTTTGTAATTTTTTGTTCATAAGATGAATGGTTATTTAATGAATGGATTTTTGGTTGTTAATTATACGGTCCTTTTGGATTAATAATTTTAGTTTTAGTTTGATTAGATTAATCTGTGTAAGCCCAAAAAAGGATATATGTTTTTTTTTTGTAATTTATTATTATTATTTCTTTTCTTTTTTTTTTTGCCTTCCTTCACCTGTTGCATACTACCATCCATGATTTGTCTTCGTTAATGTGCATGAGATGCACTAGTTTGAAGGGCCATGATGTCCTACACATGGGCTTCTTGATAAAAAGTTGACTTATCATTATTAAGCCTCTTTAATGCTCTCTGACTTGTAACACCCCTGAATTTTTAAAGTGGAATTTATTATGTTAAGCTTAATTATTAAGTGTGCCCATGTAAAATTTTGTCGTTAATTTTATTCATTTGAAGATTTTATTGTATTTGTTATATCTGAAGTTTGATTTTTAGTTTCAAAATATCAAATGTTATTTTTATCCCACATTTTCCCTATAATTTCGAAAATGCCTTTGACTCCTTTATTTTTCTCACTTTTCTCTCTCTTCCTCATTTTCTTCTTTTCTTTCCTTTCTCTTTCACGACCTCAGCCCTCTCTCTCTCATCTCTCTCTTTCTCTCCCGTTTTCTTTGCAAAATTTCATTCTCAAGCTTTAAACTTGTTGATTTGAAGTTAAAAGATGAAGATTCAAGCTAGAAATCCTCTTCAAAAACATTGATTTGAGGTTAGCCCTTTCTCTCTCTAAAATTTTGATTTTCATTTTGAATTTTTATGCATTTTGTAATCCGAGCTTCATTGAGCTTAGATAATGTTTAATCTAAGCTTATAGGACTTATTTTATTATGAATCTAAACTTTATTTGAACAAAAATTAGTTTAATCAAATTTTTACATTTTTCTTAGATTTTCAAATCTAATATGAAATTGAGTTTAAATTTGGGAAAAATTGTTCAAATCTGTTCTATTATGATTTTCTATGTTTTTTATATGATTTTCATGATCTAGGAATTGAAAAACAGGTTTTAATTTGAGATTTAAAGCTTGGGGAGGTCGAGACTCGAAGTCTCGGGTTCCCTGATTTTGTCAATTCGATAGGCCAAACTTGATCTTTGGCAGGCCGATTCATGAGATCGGCAAGCTGGATTCATACTATCGGCAGGCCGAACTTGAAAAAGTTTAGCTGACCGAACTTAGTTTTTCGGCAGGCCGAACTGTGCAGTTTGGTAGGCTGGACCAGGGAATTCGACAGGCCGACTGTGGATTTGAAAAATTGTATTTTTCTTCCATTTTAAATGTTTAATGATTCTGAAATGTTTCAAAAAGGATTATAATTTTATACCATGATTATTTTGAGTCAAAAGGGCACATTGATAATTAAACTAATATAGTGATATTTGTTGAAAGTAATTTAAGATTTTAAATGCAGTTTTGAAGGTTTTAAACGTATATAGAGCATACGTTGGATTTTATTTGGAGCTTACGTTATTGGATTTCAAATGAGGTAGGATATTTTCATCCCTTTCTTTGGTAGCCCTTTTAAATTGTTTTGGCCAAAGTTTATTTCTCAAATATTTTCTTTTAATATTGATTTCTATCATTGATTTTGAAGAATTGTATTTTGATATTTATTTTGGATTTCCAAAGCCCGTACGGTGACGTTTTATCAAAGATTTGTTCAAGTAAGTATCCATCAATCTTTATAAATAAATTTTTAGACTTGTTCTTAGTGAATATGATATGTGAATGATATTTTAAAATAACTTGCTTTTAACTAATTATCCTACTGAGCCTTCCGCTCACATTTTTTCTATTTTTAAATATCCCCTTCCAGGTTTTTTAAAAGAGGGAAGAGGGTCTCAAGATCGGAACCTGGCTCTTGGGATTGAAATGGTATTTTCTATGTAACTGTGGTATGACACATGTACTGTACGACTTGTCCCAATGTCGCTGTTGATGTCACTTTCATCTTTGTGAGTCCCATCGCGTTATTTATTTCAAAGACGATTTTCATTATTTTTGTATTATTATTATTGTTGATGTTATTTGTATTTTATTTACCTACCCACCTTCATGGCTAGCTTTCACGTGATGGTGAATGAGAATAAGATCCTGACCCCACCTTCGTGGCATTCATGTGATGGTGACTACCGATGATATCATTTATTTCTGATGATATTTATTTTAAATGAGAAATGTACTTAATTTATTTATTTTCTACATATCTTTATTTATTTTCTCCCTATTTACACTAATTTTCATTTTATTTACCTAAAACTACTGACCCCCTCCCCGGGGTGTCACATGAGACTACCATTAAAAAAAAAGTTGATGACATATGCATAATTAATGCACTTGTCATGCGCATTGGATAATGAATGGTAAGTGCATCTTTACTGTACATTGATGTGCAGCTTTTAATAAAAAAAAAAAACAAAACAAAAAAAAAAGAGGGCGACTACATTTATGCAGTACACGTGAAGTGCATAGTTTTATTAGAAGAAGACGGCGGCTATATATATATATATATATTTGGTTTACCGCACATCTACAAAGGCGAATAAAAGATACTGCACATGAAGAAGATGAAATTCTTGGGTGGCCTAGTTGAGAACTTGGGGCTTTTCAAATTACAAAGGTAACCAAACAAATAGTTGCACAATAAATCATCCGATGAAGACTGCAAAATTGGAGCAGGGAATTATGTATAACTTACAAGAAGACCTTTGTAATTCTTTCTCTTATTTTTTTTATGGGTTGTAATTTTAATTATCCAAAAGGACCCGGTCAAAAATCCATTGTTTATTTTTATGCTTTATTTTCATGTGATGATTGTGATAACATGTTCATGCATTATAACATGTCATCTAAGAAAGTGCCCACTTATAATTATTGTAACATAGCATGCATACACTTGCATATTATTTTTTTTATAAAGGTGTTTATAAAATAATTTAATATGTGCTAGAATTAATTTAATGAGATTAAATTAATTGGGTTGGTTTTATAGAATCTTAATTTATTAATCAACCGAATAATGTGAATTTAGTTTTAATAGTTAAGACTTGGTAAAATTCACATTAGTTCTAAGTTATCTAATTTTAAATTGTTTAATGTTGGGTAGCTTAGACAATTCATAATAAATTTAGATTTTTAGAAAATCTGGTAATTTATTTAAGTGTAAGTAGAATGGGATTCTATTAACATATAATATAACCTAGTAATTAAAAATTATTTTTATTTACTAGAGTTATGAAATATATGATGTTTTATAAAATAAAACACATCTTTTAAAATAATGAGTGGGAGAAGGTAATATAACAATATAACATATGGTCTCCACTATTAGCACAACACCGTGAGATTTAGGTGGCGCCTTGTGATGCTTTGATTTCGTCCTCCCTATAAAGGGTGTCCATGTAAATCAATAAAAAAGTTGGCTTCTAAGAGATAGGGTTCTATAATGTATTTCAAAATTGACCTACCCTATAGGGGCAATTTTGAGTTAAATTGTTAAAATCTAAAATAGTGGGTCACACTCATACGGATATAATTAAATTGTTAATTATATTTTGGCTAAATATAAACGGTTATTAATAAATATAGAAAATATGAGATATTTTGAATATATTTATTAATTGAGAATGTCTCAATTCAATTCATAAATAATTTGACCTACCCTACGGTGGCACTTTATTTATTAAAATTGAATAATCGTGGAATTAGTAAAATATTATTTTGTGTTTTTCTATATGCATGATGCATCACGTTTACTATTCCAAAACATATATTTGTGATGTTTATGCAACCATTCAATTTACGTTATTTTATTTATTTATTACAGCAACAATGTCTAATCCAATCATTGCTATTCTCTCAAATGAAAAATTAACCGGAGATGATTTTGTCAAGTGGATGAGTAACATGAACATTGTACTAATTTACAAAAATTACAAGTTTGTCCTGATGGAGGAATGTCCTCCATCGCCTGCTACCAATGCTCCTCATAATGTACGAGAAGTATATGATCGTTGGATCGAGGCAAACAACAAGGCCTACTGTTTTCTTTTGGCTGGCATGTCTGACGTGCTTAGGATGAAGCATGAAAGCATGGAGACCGCTTATGAGAAAATGCAGTCTCTACAAGACATGTTTGGTAAACCTTCTAACAAGGCACGCCACGAAGCCGTTAAGGCAATAATGAATGCCAAAATGAAGGCAAGGATTTCGGTCATAGAACATGTTCTCAACATGGTTAACTACCTCCATGAGGCCGAGGTGAACGGGACTGTGATAGATGAACACAAGTGGGGATGATTTTGAAAACCCTCTCCCATGCGTTCCTTCAGTTCAAAATCAACTATTTCATGAACAAGCTGACATATAATATGACTGAGTTGCTTATGAGCTACAAACCTTCGAGTCTATTTCGAATGAAAAGACTAAAGAAGGTGAGGCAAATGTTGCAGAAGCCCAACCCTCATCTTCTACTCAAAAGAATAAGAAGAGGAAAAGGACTAAAGGAAGTGGTAAGTCTAAAAATGGAGGGCAACCTAAGAAGAACAAAAGCAACAACAACAAAAAGAGCTCAAACCAAAAGAAGCCTAAAGGAAAATGTTTCTGCTATGGCGTAGTTGGGCACTGGAAGAGAAATTACAAGAAGTATCTTTAGAAGTTTGAAGAAAAGAAGAACAACAATAATTTAGATTTCTCGTTTTAGAAGCTTGTTTAGTTAAAGATGATACTTCACCTTGGATAATTGATTCAGAGCAACTAACCATGTTTGTTCTTCTTTGTAGATGCTTAATTCTTCAAGGGAGCTTGTCGACGGGGAACAAACGATGAGAGTGGGAACGGGAGAGATTGTTTCGTCAAGAGTAGTGGGAGTTATTAAACTTTATTTTACAAATAAGTATTTAATTTTGGACAATGTTTATTACATTCCTTGTTTTCGTAGAAATTTGATTTCTGTTTCCAAGTTGTTTGAACAAATGTTTAATGTTTAATGTTTAATGTTTCTTTTAATAATAATTATGTTAATATTTATAGAAATGGTTTGAATATTTGTTCTACGCATTTGGAAAATGGGCTTTACACTTTAAGGCCCAACAAAAAATCACTGCTCAATACCGAAATGTTCAAAGTTGAACAACCGAAACCCAAGAAGCAAAAGATTTCTTCTGATAATGAAACATACCTATGGCACCTTAGATTAGATCATGTTAACCTTGATAGAATTAATAGACTGGTAAAAGATGGTCCTTTAAAAGAACAAAAAGTTAGTTCTCTACCAGTCTGTGAATCTTGTCTTGAAGGTAAAATGACTAAGGGGCCTTTCTCTGCAAAAGGCAAAAGGCTAAGGAACCACTTCAGCTAATACATTCGGACATCTATGGTCCATTGAATGTGCAAGCACATGGTGGTTATGAATATTTCATCACATTTATTGACAATTATTCAAGGTATGGTTACATATACCTAATGCAAAGGAAATCTGAAACTTTTGGAAAGTTCAAAGAATTTCAAGCAGAAGCTGAAAAACAATTAGGAAAGATGGTGAAAAGTCTTCAATCTGATCGAGGAGGGGAATACCTTGATACTGAATTCAAGGACTATATGATAGAACATGGTATTCTATCAGAACTCACCGCACCTGGAACACCACAACAAAATGGTGTCGTAGAGAGAAAAAATCGGACGTTGCTAGATATGGTGAGATCCTTGCTCAACTACTCATCATTACCTACTTCGTTTTAGGGATATGCACTACATACTGCAGTATATCTTCTAAACATAGTTCCATCTAAGTCTATTTCGAAAACACCTTTAGAGTTATGGAATGGTTGTAAACCTAGTATGTGACATATCCGTATATGGGGGTGTCCAGCACATGTGCCGAAAAGAAAGACCAAGAAGCTGGAACCACGTTCTAAAGTATACTTGTTTGTGGGATATCTAAAGGGAACGAGAGGAGGTTTGTTTTATAGTCCACAAGAAAAGAAGATATTTATATCGACAAACGCCACTTTTCTAGAGAATGATTATATGACAAACTATAAACCTTGTAGCTAAACCTTGTAGCAAAGTTATGCTTGAAGAGTTACTTTCTGATCAGATTAGACCGCAACTGACAACCGTTGTTGAAGGACAAAATGAGGAGACCACATCTCCTGATTAGAATATCATACCACCTCGACGTAGTGGGAGGGTTATGAGACTACCTGCTCGCTACAAGGAAATTGGAGAAGCACATGTTGCTATCTCTGATAATGGTGAGGATGATCCATTGACATATCATGATGCAATGGAAGATTCTAAGAAGGAGAAATGGCTAGAGGCTTTGAACCTTGAAATGGAGTCCATGTACTCTAATACAATCTGGGAACTTGTAGATTTACCTGAAGGGATAAAACCGATATGGTGCAAATGGATTTACAAGAAGAAAAGAGGAGTAGATGGAGACTTTTAAAGCTAGGCTTATGGCAAAGGGTTATACCCAAAAGGAGGGACTTGACTACGAAGAAACTTTCTCACCTGTAGCTATGCTTAAGTCCATTCGGATTCTTTTATCCATTGCTGCTTGTCTTGATTATGAGATATGGCAAATGGATGTCAAGACTACCTTTTTGAATTGCTATCTTGAGGAAAGCATCTGTATAGTGCAACCAGAAAGCTTTGTAGTCAAAGGTTAAGAGCAAAAGGTTTGCAAGTTGTAAAGGTCCATTCATGGACTCAAGCAAGCTTCAAGATCTTGGAACCTAAGATTTGATGAAGCGATCAAGTCTTATGGTTTCGATCAAAATATTGATGAACCTTATGTATACAAGTACATCAAAGATATAAAGGTGGTCTTTTTAGTTCTTTATGTAGATGATATCCTACTCATTGGAAATGATGTAGGGCTATTATCTAATATAAAGAACTGGCTCGCCAACCAATTCCAAATGAAAGATTTGGGAGAAGCAAGTTATGTTCTTGGAATCCAACTCATAAGAGATCGCAAAAACAAACTGTTGGCGCTATCTCAAGCATTGTATATCGATAAGGTGCTTATCAGATTTTTGATACAAAACTCCAAGAAAGGTAATTTACCCACACGTCATAGAGTTTATCTATCAAAAGAGCAGTGTCCTAAGACACCTCAAGAGGAAGAATACATGAGATGAGTACCCTATGCATCTACAATGGGAAGTGTAATGTATGCCATGTTGTGTACAAGACTTGACATTTGCTATACTGTGGGTATAGTCAGTTGGTATCAACCCAACCCGAGATTAGATCATTGGGTAGTGATTAAACATATTCTCAAGTATCTCAGGAGAACGAGAAACTATATGCTGCTATATTTCATAGAATTTGATTCCCATTGGATACACTGATTTTGATTTTCAATCAGACAAAGACAAATGTAAATATACGTCTAGATCAGTGTTTACTTTTGGTGGTGGAGCCATAGTTTAGAGAAGCATCAAACAATCTTGTATTTCTGATTCAACTATGGAAGTTGCATATGTGGCTGCTTGTGAAGCAACTAAAGAAGTTGCTTGGCTCCGTAAGTTCTTAAATGATCTGGAAGTAGTTCCAAGCATGGATAAACCACTCACACTGTATTGTGATAACAGTGGTGTAGTGGCAAATTCAAGAGAACCTAGAAGCCATAAAAGAGGAAAGCATATAGAGAGAAAATATCATTTGATCAGAGAAATAGTACATCGAGGCGATGTGGAAGTTGTGAAGATAGCATCAAAAAACAACCTTGCCAACACTTTCACCAAGACGTTACTAGCAAAGAGCTTTGAGGGACACTTGGAAGGCTTAGGTCTTAGAGACATGTCTCACCTACTTTAGGGCAAGTGGGAGATTGTTGAGTTTGGTGCCTTAAAAGTTGTGACATTGTACATATTGTTAATAAATAAATAAAGTGACATTTATAATTATTTTGGTTACTTATATGTATTATGAACATATTTATAAACATTAAGAAAATTTTATGATTATTTATGTGACTATAAATTTAGCATACAAGTGTTATATGCTTAGGGATAAAATTTATAGATAATAATCTAAATAGTCTGTAATAATTAATAAATTTTGGGATCTTTAATTGTATATTACAAGTACGGTCTAAACTCATTTAGAATGAAATAATTATTATCTGGACTATTAATGTAGAGACATTAGATTGGAGGTACTTTATATAATAAGATTATATAGGACTGGATTAGATAAATTATGAATCTCTAATAATCATCCGTTACAAATAGAGTATTCGAATTTATCACTATGATGATCATATATTTGGCAGTCTTAATCTTGAGTATTTGGTAGACTCCTATTTATAACATTATGTTTTTTGACTTGCATGGTAAGATTTGTCTAAGCATAGATCACAACTTAGCATCTTAGAAACATAATATAATAAATGGTTGGGAATAATATTAGACAGATATAGAATCCATTCCTTCCTTATGGAAGTTAGAAAAATAGTTTTCTTAAGCGATAATTAGAGGTTTGAACAATAGAGCGCTCGTTCATAAGAAGATTATGAATTAACTGTTCATTAAAAAATTATTGGAACTCAAGAATAAAGAGGTAATAAGAGAGGTGAACGGATATTGAACCTAGCTCTTATTATGAACTATTTACAGAGGACTGATTTATATGTAATGATTATATCAATAGACTATTGACTTACTTTCTTTGAGTAATTTTACTATAATCTCAAGAGTTCAGTTTCAGGTTTTTAGTAGAATAACATTGAAACTAATAAATTTGGCACATTAATCAAAGAGTTTAATTAATTTTCAAATTTATTGAAGCTTAGGTTATAGGTCCATAGGTCCCCAATACCACATCTGTAACACTATATTAGATTTATGCATAGAATGAATTATACATATTTAGTTTAGAATTATTGAATTCTGAATTAATTATTTCACACTTGAATTATTAATGTGACATAGAAAAAAGTTCTCAGTGACACATAATATAATGTGATAAATGTTGTCACATTTAACTAAGTATTAGTTAATTAATTAATTGATTAATTTTAAAATCTATTTTTAAATAAATGTGATTTATTTTTGAATTTAGATTTAGATATATATATATATATATATATATGGTTTTGAACCAAATCTTTGTATATATAAGATTTTATAATAAGTTAATATATATATATATATATTAAAGTAAACGAAGTTTTCGTTTACAATTTTTTAACTATTAAACTTATATATATATATATATATATATTAAAATAAAATGAAATAAAAACTTGAACTTCATGCTAACGTCAAGTTCATGTTATATATATATATATTTTTACAAAGAAAAGGAAACATGAATGTTTACGTTTACTTGTATATATATGTGTGTGTGTGTGTGCAAAAGTTCAAAGAATCACAAACATGATTTGGTTAATAATAAAAAAAAGGGATAGGAAAAAGGTAAGAATCATGTAAAATATATCATTTCCCCAAATATTTGATATGGTGGTTATATCAAATTTGAAATTAATTGAAAAATTACTAATGGCTCATATATAAAAAGGGAGAGATAACAGTTATCTCTAGAGATTTTTTATTCACGTAACTTTTGTAGAATACTCAAAGAGAAAAACTGAGAGCTTTTCTCTGAAAAAAAAGGTCTAATATCTAATGTGTTAAGTACATAGCAGATTCATAAAAGTGTAAGAAAAATTCATTCTTACAGTTTGACGTCCACTCGTCTTTCCATTAGTGTGGAGGCCTAGATTGGATGATTGTGATGTCAAAGAGGAAAACTAGGATACCCTGATAGTCTTTAAAAAGGTTAGTAAAATTCCTAAAGCTTTCTATTATTAAAATTATATAGCTATTCCCAATGAACAAAGTTTTTTTTAGAAAATTTTTGTTTGTCAACGATTCGTTCCTTTCGCTGCGTTTCATATTTTAATTCCAACAGCCGCTTGATGTTGGAGGATGATATTAGTCTTTGTTATGTATTGAGCAAACATCACCTCTAGTGAAGGCTTTTTCTACTGTAGTGGTGGAACTTGTTGTAGAAAATTAGGAGGATACATAGCCTTGAAAGATGATGATAAAGAACCTTGATCGTTTATTCAAGAGAAATTAGGATGATTTTTCCAACCCAGATGGTAGAAATTGGAGTGTAGGTTATTTTATGCCAATTATTATTAGCAATAAATTAGATGGATTTCGAGTTGTTAGGGCATTTCTCACTATCATGGTTTCCCCTACATAGTTCATAAGTCATAAAGGGGCTTTGAATAGCATGAAAACCCAAAGAATCAAACTTCTTAGATAAGACAATTACTTGGGTGGTCAAGGTCGAAAAAACATCACAACCATGAAGTTGACAATGTGAGAATTCATGTCATCATTAGGCAAACCTCCAAATTGAACAAAAGTTTGAATCATTTGGATGATAGCTGGCTTGATCTCAAAATTTTTGGCATGGATGGCGAGTCTTTGAATTCTTGAATGAATTTCATCAACAAGAGGAAAGACATAACACTATAAAGACTTGGGTCATTCCTTTTCTTGTTGTTGTGGTAGGTTGGCCATTGTATGATGGTGAGAAGATTGTCTCCTCTCTCTTCTAATTCCCCAAATAGTTCTTTTGATTTATGGATGAAGTGGAATTAGTTCCAAGCTTCTAGCACAATGCATACAACAACAAAAATCACCTAAAAATACAAATGTACAAACAAAACCGAGTACGTCAATGCCTAGCATCAGTTTCGAAAAATTGTTCATTGGAAATTGCAAGTGTACAATATCATGAAAACAAGTAATATTATGATGAATGGAGCATTGTTCCCGTAGAGATTAAGTTTAATTTTAGTTAAAACCTGAAATTATATTAACTCTAAGATTATTTAAATATTAAATTAAAAAGGAAATAAATAGGAAACCAACAAAATTAAAATAAAATAAATGAAACTGAAATAATAAAACTAATGCTCTAGAGATCCAATTTCATCTAAGTAAGTTCATGTGAATTAAATTTACACTCTAGGTGATGAGTTTTAATTAATGAAATTGTTAGCCAAATGTATTAAATTACACACTTGCCTCTTCCTAAACTAATAGGCACATTTATGTTAATTAAAACCCCTATATTCCTATGAGGAAATAATTAACACAAATTCACCAAGTTCAACCCTTCACAATGACTATACATGCATTAAGGATATATTCTTATTCGAAAGTGCACATGCTACCATATTATTGATCAGTACCTAAACTTTATTTTTTAATTTTATTCATGTCCAACAACATCTCCTTATGATTGGTTAAATCACTAAGAACATTAATACAATATTCATTAGAGCACAAAGATTCATCAAAACCTTTGAACACAACTCAAGTTATAAATGACAATGAAAATATAAATAAAAATAAAAAAATCAATATTTAAGCATTCTTTGATTTTACAAAGATTCAGAAAATAAAAATGGAGAAAAGAATCACCAAAATGGGGTTGTCACAAGCTCCAAAATCTTCTTCCTCTTCTTTATGTAGCTCCAAAATGTTCTCTAATGGTGTTATCAAAAGAAAAATAAAATAGCTAAATTTAAAACTTAAAACTAAAATAAACCTACACTAAAAAAATTATTTTCTCTCACTACTTTTTCTTTTTTTTCCCTTTTTTCTTCATCTTTAAAGAATCAATTCCTTCTCCCAAAATGTGGGATCTTGAAAAACTCAGTTCCATCATCTCTTTAAGGCCAATTACTTTATATTCTCAACACCAGCCAAAGAAAATTGTAGAGCATAGCTAGGCATCACCTTATTAGACATGTGTCGTGCATCCTTTCGCTAACTAGAGGGTCGAGATGCATTGCTTTAGTGGATAGGGTGAGAGACTTGGGTGCACACTAGTTCCATGTGACATGAGGCATGGGATCAAGCATGCTGAGGTAAAGGCATGCAAACTAGGAGACATGTGATGCATGTGGATTGGTTTGGGCTGTTGTTGATGCTGTAAAAAATGCTCTTTGGTAAAGTTGATGTGCACGCATGATCTAATGGGTGGCAAGCATGCTCCAACAACTGATCTCATGAGTAGATGTCCTCCTAGCTCTACACTAAAGGTCGTCTTTTAGCACATCTAAAATTCAAATTTTTCATCTATTTTGCTCAATTTTGGCTTCAAATTTTCATATTTTCCCTAATGCCCAATATACCTACACTAATAAGGATAAAAAAATAAACAGATGGAATAATAAAAATAATAATAATAATAATGATAATGATAATATTAATAAGAATGATAATGATGATGATGATGTGATGATAATAATGATAAAATCCAATTCAAGTTAACAAAAATAAAATAAAATAGATAAAAATAAGCAAAACTAAGTAAAATTAAATAGAAATATCAAGAATATAGTAGAAATATGTGCACTAAAGTACTATAGAGTTATCAACATGATAATAAAGGAATTGATGTAAATGGTGACAATGGGAGGAGTGGTCAACGGTTCATAGAGGTCTAAATTTGGAGGGTAGAGTCAAAGTTATCTCCATGACTGTTGAAAACAAAGCTACCTCCAATGGCAGACCTAGGTTATTTCAATAATGCAGAGAAGAGTCTAGTGACCATGGCTAAAGAGGCGTTTTCCAAGCTTTTTTGGTTTTTCTATAAAATGTGCTCTGAAAAAGAGCATATGTCCTCTTCAGAGCTGGGTTTGGATCACCAAAATATGAAACTTGAGATTCAAGTGTTTCTAAGGATGGTAAGGGGCATTATGAAGTTCCTAAGTGTTTTGGTGACACTATTTTAAAACTCCAAGAGGCTAAAGTTATGTCAGAGGAGGGACTTCATCTTCGATAGCAGAGAAGAACAACTTTTCTTGAAAAATTTCCACGTTCGATAAGCATAGACTTGGAAGAAGAAAAAAATAAAGGAGGAGATTTTTTGAAGCTTTTAAGAGTGAAAATGATGTAAAATGGATGTGTATAAGCCTCTATTAATTTGTTGTGTGGGATGTTGAAGGTGGGAGGTATTTATAGTGAAGGTTAGAGGGTTGGTGCCTCTATGCTTAGACACCACATGATGCACTCCATTTCCCTTTAATCAAGTGATGTCAGGCACTTTCAAGAGTTGCATTTGGCGCTGGTAAAAAATGGTATGAATTTATGGCTTATTCTAGGATTTGTGTTAAACGTGATACCTTCTTCTAGTCCTAATATTCCTAAGGGAGTTTGACCATGTTGGACTCTCTATTTTTAGAGGTTTGATGCACATGTTACTTCCTTTAGTGTGAGGTTTCACTATTTTTGTCAAGTATGAAACACTTGTCGTGCTCTCAAAGCATTTTGAAAATTCGCATGTGAATTGATGACAAAGGCACACGCATGATGACTTAGACAAGGGCTATGGCCACTCAAACCAAACTTCTTTAAAGGCGTGCCTCTAGATGCACATATTGGGTACTTCAACGGCATACCTGGTGTTCTATCACTAGGTTTTCTTGACATTTTTTGCTACGAAAAAGACTTTCAGGCCTGGGTTTCGACTCCTTGGACTATTCTAAGGCAAAACAGAAGCTTCAGACTATTTTTAAGGTAAAAAGAGAAGATTTTTTGGGTTTCTCTTTCACCCATATATTCTAGTTCAATTAAATTTAAAATCCCTTTAAGCATAATTTGAAAATGGAATTGAACTTAAATAAATAGGCTTGTTTGACTACTCATGGCTTATCAAGATCCAACCTATGTGAGCTCCTTGAGTGTGACTTAGGTCCATAGAGCAAGCTTGTTGATGCTGCAGGATTAGAATGCTAGGCATGGGCCTTAAAAAGGGACTAGCACGAAATTAGCAATTTTTCAACATTAGCCTTGTTCATTGTGGGGGCTATATAGCGGAGCGAGATAGTTCGTGGACCAATCATAGTAGCTTGGTTTGTGTATGCTTTTTGAAGATGTCAACAGTAGCTCATGTCTTATTTTGTAACATCATTGATCTTGCTCGTGTCTTTCAAATATCCTGAAAAAAATCAAATAACACCTCCTCAGATGCGCAGGTTTCTTTAAAAAATTCATTAGTTGATGCCTCCAAAGGTTCTTAGGACTTTCTAGAGCAATCTCGAAACAAATTCATTGTCAATTTCTGAAAATTATTGTACAGGGATAGCTCCAAAGATAAGCAAGCATCTCATTTATGCTGAATTTAGGGAAATTCAAAATATTAAATACTCTTCATCCTTTTAACATAAACAATTATACTTATACTTTGTTTTATATTCTAAAATGGTTTAAAAGCTAGAAATATATCCAAAATATTTTGAAATAAATTTCAAGAACAATTACCCATCAAAAGGTAACCACTGTTTTTTTGTTTTTTCAAAAATATTTGGTTAATTAAGATAATGTTATGAACGGGAATTAAAAGAAAACATTGATATGTTACGTACATTTTTTAGGGGAAGTCCCCTCAAAATACGTGTATGAGAGGGTAGTTTTCTAGAACAAAAAAGTGTGATGTTTGCTTTCGTAGGCCATCACGTCTCCTTTAATATTTTTTGATGCAAGTGTCTTTTCTAAGGGCAAGTGAAAAGGCACTCACCAAAAGGAGACAGGGGCTTTTAATAAAACCATCTAGTGAAGAGAGAAAGAGCCATTGAAAATCAAAAGAAGACAGAGAGAGATAAATTCAAAGAAGAAAAGAACAAAAAGAGAGAAACCAAGAAAAATCTGTGTAGAAGAGGAGAAAATAGTACGCAAGGGGCCGAAACCATACCAGCTTCTTTTTGCCTTTGCCAGAAAATCACATTTTTTGCTGCCTTTGGAGGTGTTTCTTGAACTTGGAGCAAAGAAAGAGGATGTAGATGGTGTTTGGAGAGAGAAACTCCATTCTTCCTTCCTCATTCAAGGTTCATCTTCTCTTCTTTTTGTTGCCTTTTTTTATGACGATGACTAGGACTCAAAACTTTACAATTCTTGATTCATGCTTTCCTATGGCCAATTTGTGATATGCTTGAGTGTTTGCATATGGTGATCAAAAGTTGTTTTCTTTCTGGTTAGGGCTAGAAAATTTTTTCTTTTCAATGACGTCCAAATTTCTTGGATTCTTCACCATTGTTGTTGAATTTATGCATTCTAAAGTCTTGATCTCTATTTTGTTGGAAATCCCTCGAAGTATGCTTGTCCAAATTTTCCAGAAAGTATTCAATTGTTCTTCATATTCTTGAAGCATTCATCAACGGAGCCTTTTTTTCTTTTTTCTTTTTGTTTTTGTGTGCACTGGTGCTACAAGAGAGTGTTGTTTGTAAATGGTGGCTTTTCCATGTTGGAAGTAGCATGAACTTCTAGAGATGATATCATACTATGCTGAGAACACTGCTAAATTTCATAAACCTTCTTAAGATTTTATAACACCCTGAAGTTAATTAAGTATAATTAGAGTATTAAATGGTGGATTAATATGTCATAATGATTATTTTAAACTTGACTAGATCATTTTGTGAAATTTTTAAATTAATGTCATTTTGATTCTTTTAATGACTTTTAATCATTTTTAATTATTTTTAAGTGCTATTTTAAATTTTAAAACAAAACAATTCATCAAATGACTAATACGTCCCTTTTGAAAAACTACGTGCTGTACACACGGTTTTCCTTCACTGGTTTTGTCTTTCTTTCCTCTATTTATTTAACTCTTCCTCTCTCTCTTCTCATTTCTCACTCGCCCACTCTCTCTCCTCTCTCACTCTCTCGGCCACTCTCACTCTCTCTCATTCTCTCTCTAAAATTTTGAACCAAATTTCGATTTCAAGCTTCGGGTTAGAAGATGAAGGCTCGGGAACGAGATTCAACAACAAAAACATCGTTTTCAAGCTTCGATTCAAGGTTAGTTTTCAAAATTTCAAAACTTTTTACATTTTTCAAATTTTCTTCCATTTTGAAATCTAAGAGTTTCTAATCTTAGAAAAGCTTCAATCTAAGTTAGATGGACTTAGATTAGCTAGAATATAGACTTTATTTCATCAAAAACGGATTGGAATCAAGATTTTTTATTTTTCCTCTATTTTCTCTATTTTTGGATTTTTGTGAAAATCTTGTTTAAAACTTGTTTTAAACCATTAAAAAAGTGTTCTACTATGATTTTCTATTGTTTATGATGATTACCCATGCCTGAGAATTGAGAAAAACATGTTGGATTGAAGATTTGGATTCGGGATGTCGAGAACCCGTGCGTGGAAAATTCTAGAATTTTTCCAGATCGGCAGGCCGAACTTTATGTTCAGCAGGCCGGATTCAAGGGATTGGCAGGCCGGATTCATCCGACCGGCAGGCCAAACCTGGAGATGTTCGGCCGACCGAACCTGCTCTTCCGGCAGGCCGAACGCAGGACCGAACCGGCAGGCCGACTGGGCATGGTGTAATATTGTGATTTTTCACCCGTTTTTACTGTTTTGAACCCCGATTGAAACTCCAACTTTATAAAATGATTTTATAAACCTAAAAGGCACACTAGGACACCATGAAACGATTTAGTATTATAAGATACCTCAGGTTAGATACTAATGAACTAAGTTACTATGTATTTAGGATTTGTGCGTGGATCCACGGAGCTAATGTATAGTGGACCGAGATTACGGTGTGGGACACTGACACGGATATCGAGGTAGGACTTCTACCCCTTCTTTGATAGCCAGTTTTAAATATTTTGGCCTCAAAGGGATTTTTACGAAAAATGTTTTCAAATGATTTGTTGACAAAGGATTTTTATTAACTGTTTTCTGAAACAGTAGATTGAGGTGGATTTCATAATAAACCTCATAATGAATATAAATGATTATATCCGGTAAAGAAGAGATTTTATTAATCAAAAAGATATATGTATATATATTTGAGGGCGTGATGCCATATCAGAGATCAGGTCATGTAGTGAATGACCTTGCGGGTAGATCCTGAAACCCAACTGGGCCACTACGGTGGTGAATTACATATAGTTTGCCTAGGGAAAAGAAAATGGTATTCTTTCTAGTCGACCTATCTGAATTGTTTGGTAAGATTATATTTTTATTAAATTCTCATTTAATTATTTATTTGTTTAATTGTTCTAGCTCGTTTTCTATATATTTATCTGATTTACAAAATTTCTTTTAAAGTTGAATAATTTCCAAATATAGTCCTACTGAGCCTTTCGCTTACATTTTTATTGTTTTAAAATCTTAACCCTAGGTGGACATCAGCTTAGGATCGGAGAAGAGTTCGCTGACCGGACTTACAATCAGTAGAAGATTTGGGTAGGTTGTACTGTAGCAAGTAAGGCATGTAAACTTTTAACTTCCTTTTTACTTGGAATGTGGTTGTATTGTAATATTGTTAGTAGTACATGTGTGTGCACAATATGTGGGCCAGTGGAACCCATACTCGTTCCACCTCATATTTAAATATTTTTAATGCTCTTTTATTTTCTTAATTATTATAATGGTTTATTTTAATTCCTTAAATTATTCTATTTGAATGATTTTAAAATTATCTCATTTTTAATTATAAATTAAATTCTTAAACCTAATTTTTAACTAAATTTTTATTTTAATTAACTTAATTAAACTACCACGTCACCTCCCGTACTCCGAGGCGTGACAGATTTGGACTTGATTACAGCAATCCGTATGTGTCGAAGAGGATGAAACTTCGCTACTCTTATTTTATAATGTCGTGTATGGAGGCAAAGTCATCGATGGAGCATCAATCCATGCTCTATGGCTACATTTTTTTTTCCATATTCATCATTAGCGGGTGACAGAACACCAGCCCATGCTCCATCATTGTCCTTTCTTTAAATTCATCTTTAAAGTAGACTTTCGCCCTATTAGAGAGCTTTTTTTTTTTTTTTTTGTGATGTCGAAATACATTACTTTCACTTCTTGGCAAGATTTTTCTCGAGTTTTTAGTGTAGTTGATTTGGCTTTGCTATGTCTGAAAATGCTTTACTATACTTTTGATTCTCTTCTCTGGCACTTATCTCTTTTTTCCTTTGTAGCTTTTCGATGGCCAAAGTTAAGAAGCCTGCCCTATCCTCCATATGCAATACAACGAATATGGCCTTTAGGGTGGATGAAGATTTTTCCCAAGCAGTGGCAAAGATCCTAGAGGATGTGTAACCTCTTAAAGAAGGCATCTCATCCTTCCTTGAGAAGGATTGTTCTAAATGTCTAATTTCATGCTATGTCTGATAGAGGCGAGGTTTCTCTGTAACAATTTGGTTCAAGGCTCCAACATCTGAATCTAAAGGCTAGTCAAACTAGTGAAGGCAAGTGCTTGTTGATAAAGAAGCCCATCGACATCTATCAATAGCTGGGGTCTTATCATTTGCCTCAGCAGCGAGCCTTTTTGAAATGTCATGTTAGAGGTCTAAAACACTTAGTTCGTGGTGGAACCATGAGATGTGTATTTGGAGCCAAGTGGAGAAAGTATTCTACAGGCATCAATGATGTTGCTATATTGTTCCAACTCCCGATCATGGGTATGGTGTCCTTGTCCAACATTAAGCTAAAGTCCAGACGAGATGAAAATGCTCAAAACTTGGAGTCGGTTTCCACACAATGACAAGCAAACAAGGGACCCAGCTTTATTTCTTAGATCTACTTTATCTTCGGCAGGAATGAGAACAACACTTTTGTTTATAGGTAAGGCGTAGATTTGAAGTGTCTAGTGGAGGCTGTCGTCACATTTTGGTTTAGTAGGTACGTGTTGTAACACCCACCATTTTCTTCTGCAGACACTTATGTTAATTTAATGTTAGAATGTGGTATTTTAAGTGCTATTATTATTTATGTTAAGTAAATTAACTTTTTTTTAGTAATGTTAGAAGGTGACAGGCATGAGGCATCGATCTGTTTAGGTTATTCATGTCAAAAACAATAATACAAAAATTAATATATTATATTGATTTATGAATACATATATGTGATATGTGATTATTGTACTTAGTTTTATATTATATTATATTATATTATATAGTTAGGCAAATGGCAATAGTTACCATGTCAAAATAATAATAATAATAAATAAATAAATAAATAATTACATTTACTAATATGCATATATATATATATATAAAGTTTAGGAAACGAAAAAAATTTACATAGCCTTATCATATCTACTTGGCCGTGTGAATAATAAAGAAAAAACTAAGATAAGGCCCATGGCTATCATATCTTGGCTGTGGAAAAAAAAAAGAAAAAAAAAAGGAAAATCTAATTATACTAGGACTAGGGTATGCCTATAAATATGTGGCTTCAATCACACATATTATTCTTATCTTTTTTTCTTGCCTCTATCTTTTTTCATATTCCTCTATGCTTTTATGCTTTCTTTTTTTCCCTATACCTCACATACCATTAGTTTGGAATTTTGTTTTCTTCAAGATTTTCTCTCTTAAAGAATTCAAGAACATAAGGTATGAATTTATTTGCCTATATGTTGTTTTAGTTTTATTAATGAATGTATATATAGTTATGAGTATTTGGTATGATAGATTTTAAAATTTGGGATGTGTTGTTAAATTAGAATATGCGGTTTTGGTTTCAATTGTTGAATTTTTGTGATATGTCATGAACAGGGCAATTTTAATTTTTTGGAAATGTTTAATTTTATGATGTTCATGTTATATTTGATTTTTAGGGTTGTTGGAGTTTGGTACAAATTTAATATAATTTTTGTTATTGGAATGTGAAGTGAGAATTTTAGAGTTTTTAGTTATTTAGTAAGATTGTTGGTAATATTTTGAATTCAAATAATTTATTTTGTTACAATTTTTGGATATAATGTGTATATAAATATGTTATGAATGTTTGGGATTTTTTATAAATTTTTTATCTGAATATTTTTAGGGCTATAAGGTTTTAATCAAATACTACTCATGAAATTTTATTTTCTAACATATTTATATTTGTGTATTTATGAGTCCGTTTCATGTGTCTATTATGTGCAGTATTTTTTATAACATGAATGATTTAATCCATAATTTTTAGTTAAGACTGCTCACTACTGAGGCTATGCTGACAGATTTTGTAGTATTGAAATGAAATTTTTATGACTAAAGAATAATTTGAGAGTTATATATATATGTATTAACTTTATTACTGCAAATTTTAATATTCAAATTAAATGTGAATGGAAAGATATAGAGATATGAATCCTTGAAGGTTAGTCAGTTTTTATGAGTGGTATATTTACTTTAATGTTTTGAAAATTAGAAAAAGGTATTTTGGATTAATATTTCAAGAGAAGAAAATATGAGTGATGTTTATATATGTTAGCTATGTTATGGAATAATTCTTACACTTTATTCATGCTTCTAAGTTGAGATTAATTTTTCTAAGTGATTAAAGGTCATGTTTTTTGTCGTTATGTTTCTTGACACTAGGTGTATGTTTGTGACTCAAAGATGCTTTGTTTCGTTAAGAATGATGTACGATGATGTAATATGGTATTAAGTGATATCATAAACATGAATAATAGTTTCATATATTGTATAAATGATTGACATGAATACTCTAAAAGGCAAGCATATGGAGAACAATGGTTACGTCACCCGATTTAGGATTTAGTAAGCAAGCAAGAAAAGTACATTCTCACCTGTATTGTGATAAAGTGTATGAAAATGTTAACAAAGGTTTTATAAGCAAAGGTTTTTGATCTAAGGTTTTTATTTCTAGACCTTTTATGATGAATTTTTCCAAGGATGTTTTTATGTTTATGTTTTTATGGTTTATGAAAAATTTTCAAAGAAAGTTAATACAAATATATATATATATATATATGTATCACTTAATTAAGCATTGCAGACCCTATGTTTATATTGATGATGTTTTGCAAGGTTCAAACTTGTCATGTTTGGCTTGGGACTTGTTATCTCACTTCTTTCATGATAACATGCCTATGATTTTAATGGTACAATGTTTGGGTCCCTAAGGATAAAATGAATAACGTTTTAATATGAAAGTTTAAATGAATGATATCTTATACATGTGAACATGTGCCTTATGCATGATTATGTTTATGACTATGATCTTATGTTATATTTTTATGAAAGTTCATATATTATGTTGCGAGATAAGATAAGAAAGTATACTTACTAAGCTTGTGCTTGCTTAATTTTATATCATGTTACAGACAAAGGTAAAAGGCATATGGATTAGTGGAGGTCGGTGATGGGCGTGTGTGTAAGGAGTGTTGGATTGAAAATGAAATTAAGCCATAAAAAGAATTAATTACTTGAGCACTGATTTTATTATTAATGTTATTTTCTGCATTGATGTAGATTTCAGACTTGCTTTATTTTTCTATGGTTTTTTAAATATTTTGAGACTGTTTAATATTTTTTTCATTGTGGTTTCTTGAGGACTATGTCATGTTTCTTTATTTTGATATGATTAAACTAGTTGGACATATAAATAATTTTCTCGAGAGTTTTAAACATTGTTTGAAGTTTTGTATGTCTATAATTTAGTAAATGATTGTATTTGTAAACTAACTATTTCTGCTAGTGGTTGGTTAGCTGAACATTGTAAGTGTTACATCGAGTTAACTGAGGTAAGAGAAGCAAATCCAATAAATAGTTTTTAAAAAATTTATAAATGTGTTCCTAGGATATTTGCATGAGTGTAAGTATATTATTTAAATTGTTATCTTTAAATAATGATATTGAGGGTAAAAATAACGATTATTGTGACATTCATAAAGGAGCATTGCAGATATGGTATTAGAGTAGGTTTCCATTTCCAATACACATCGTCACTTATAAGTTTCAAGTCTTCCAAGTAAGTATGTTTTAGTTATATTGATGTTTATGTAAGTTTGACAATAAGTGTAAGGTTCAAATTTATGGTGATTAATGCCTTAGTGCATAATGTTAGTAATGAAATCATGTCTCATTCCTGAAATTGAAAGTTCATTCCTAAACTTCTAATCCTTCTTGAAAGTTGAAGATGAAAAACTATGGAAGGACTTAAGCTCGTGCTCAAGCTAATGCCGAAGTTGTTAGACATGATGCCCTAAAGAGTAAAATATTGTAATATGTTTTTGGAGACATTTTAGCAATAAAGAGTTTATTTATCATTCATATACCAAATGTTATTTTGTCTACTTTCATATTTGTTGAACATATGATAAGCAAACTAAAGTATGAGGTCGTAAGTCTAAACCTTTAAAAATGATACATATGATGGACAGATTATGCAAAAGACATGAATCTTAAAGGTGATGGTCTAAATCAAAAGATTCGCAATCAAGGGAATAAAGTTGGGCACTTTATTCATATTAAGATTGTTATGTTGTGCACATCTTTAACAGGAGATAGCTTGTTTTGGCCATTGGAGTGGGACTTTATGAGTAGAAACATTGGTACGTTATTATAGGTGATGATGTATTGGATTGGGACATAAAGTTAAATTGATTTGGATTAATAATTCTGTCTGTGTAGATCAATGCACTTTAGACAATCATATGTATTGTGTCTTAATTCTGAGATGACTAAAGGACATGCTATCTTGACATATGTCTTTTGATGAACCAATGGGTAACATCTCGACTTTATAGTGGTATGTATATCAATGTATTAGAGACATGACTCTTGATAATGTAGACCTATTATTCATAGATAGGGAATCCATAGCTCTTTTATAGAGTTAATAATATTCTCTTATATGTATTATTTTGTAATTGGAAGACATGAGCGCTCAACCATTTGGATACATATGTGTAACCAAATGGTATACTATCTTTAGATAGTAAGTTTTTCAATAGTGAGATAACGAAACACACAATAAAAAAAATCAGAAAGGTAAGACAGAATTTATCTTTAAGCTGATTAAGAATATCTTATGGAGTTACAACGCATTATAATATGTCATAGACAATTAATCTATTTAGAGCTTTGTAATTTTATATAATTTGAGAATACAGTTCTATGCTATTAGTGGAGCAGTGTTAGAGTTGATAATTATAAAATATGTATTTGAAATATTATATTTTATAATTATTGGAGCTTGAACTATATAGGTGTATCAGGTCCCTCTTTGCTAGTTCATAATAAATCCTATAATGATATAGTGTGTTTTCCCAACAAATTGGTGACTTATATTAAATTATTAGATTAGTTAAAATTCAATAGGCTCAGATAGTTTATGTCTGTTTATTAGTTGAATTAATTTTGTGAATTAATTCAAGATAAACATGTTGAATTATTGAGATAATATTTATTTTCTATGAGATTATCTAGATATGACTATTTTTATTAGATAACTTTTCTATTGGGTTATTTGAATTAAAACGAAGGCTCTATATAAAGAATCTCGAGTGGAAAATAAAAGATTCTTAAGGATTATATTATTGCAAGTTTGGTAGACCAATCTATTAGTTTGGCCTACCGATGAAGTAAGCTTTGTAGGCCGATAGATAAATTCGAACTGCTGATCTAACGATAATTTGATTACACATTTCAAACATGATTTTCATTTGAAGTTGATCCAGATTCAAATTTTGAAGCCTTATCTAGTAATGACTAACCCTAGGTCTGACCTTTATAAATAGGGGGCGAGTTTTCTTAGTTATTTAGATCAGTGGAGAGATATAGACTGGGTATTCTAGTGTAAAAAACTCTGAAACTCCTTGACAGCTATTGTTCACAATCAAGAACCTTAGCTTTAGGTCTTCTCAATTGGTTGGAGGAAGAGTCGTTAAAGGAAGAACAGTATGACATGTAACCACCCATGCTCTGATCATGGATAGAGAATGGCAAAGAGGACCAGTTGGTTGAGCCTCTCTTGGAACATTCTTCTCTTCACTTATTGCATGTGCTCCTCAACATGCAAAATGTTAGTAAGATCTATGATTAATTTATGTATATAGCATATCAAATTTATGTTTTGGAAAAAACTCTAATTAAAAGCTTTTAAAATTCTGTTGCATACTCATTTTCTAGCAATTGGTATCAAAGCCATGGATTTTACGTAAATTTTTGAGTTTAGATCATGCCGTATATATAGATTATGTGATCTTATTCTCTCCTATGCTTGAATTTAATTTTTAGAGAATCGGCACTCTAGGGCTTCTATACATTTAAAGGTTGTCATAAGATTATATGGTGAATGTTTATTAATTAATTATGATTGATTAAATTATTATTTAATTATTTATTACTTAATTAATTTGTGCTGTTATGGTTTCTTAAAGGTTATAATGTGTGTATAGGTTTTTCATGTAATTAGATGGCAGTTTATTATCACTGACTAAGAATTATTATTTTAATTTTAAAATTTATAAAAATTTTGTAATTAAATAATCATTCGAAGTGAAGATGAATCTAAAAGATGAATAATAACAGTTCCATTGTTTTTCCTTAGTTTCTAAAATTTTATGCTTTTTGAATTGTTTAAAATAAGATTGAAAAACTGCTTAAAAAATTATTTTCTGGACAAGCATGAATTTAGCTTGGTTGGTAGTCCGAACCCTTAGGTTCGACAAGCCGATAGTCATAGACCAACAGGCCAAATTGGCATCCATCGAGCAGGATTCTATCTACTCTGGCGGTAGGCCGAACTCACAAGTTCCTTAGGCCTATGGGTTATGACCGATAGGCCAAAGACACGAATCGGCAGGTCAACAAAGAGTTGCAACTTTCTTAAAAAGTTGCATTTTTTGGTGTAGTTTTGATTTTATTTTTAAGACAATTCAGAGAAACATGAAACTTTATGATGACTAGAAAAATAAAGCATTTAATCTATGATGGATTGATGAATTGAAGATGGATGCCACATGAAGAAGGATACAGCTTTGAAGATACTAGGATAAAGAATCGATAATATATTTCGATTAATCTTTTATAATCTTTATTTTCTTTTCTCTAGAATAGAATCATAATATTACAGCTATTTATTATTATTTTGCTTGTGGCTTTGCATGTTGCTTTGCTTGTCTGCATTATAATATGATTTGCCATGTATGTTGATAATATGTTATATAGAATAGGAAATACCGCTCATTAAAAATTGTTTATACATATTAAAATAAAACCTTGGTTCTCAAAATATTGAGTGGGATAAAGTTTTCAAAAGAGGACCTACAACCTCCATCGTTGGTCCATAGGTAGCACATAGTGGTTCTAACCCCTAGGATGGGATACCTTTATTTTAGCATGATTTATGATTACACACCCTAGGTGGCGATTATAAATCATGGATAAAATAGTTGAAACGATGGTTATACAGTCAAAATAATTTTATTATTAACCTCCCCTAAGAGCTCTGTTAATAAAATTAATGGTCAAAGAAAATGATTATTAATATATGCTGGATCAAAGGGTCCTTAATGGCATATATTAATCAGAGGGGATCCATGATCCTATTCCTAATTGAATTTGGCAAGTCTCTCCTAGGTGACTTGTTGATTTTTGAGTTAGGAATTGTCATTGTAAGGATGTGATTTTTCAAGATTTTGACACATAAACAAAATTGTATGCTTACTTGATTGTGTTATCTTGCTAAATTGTAATGGAATGTTTGTTTATACTTGGTATATGAATCTTTATTATAGATTAAAATATTCAAAATGCTTTATCTTTGATATTCAATAAAAACCAATTAACTGGTGAGAGTTACAATGATTGGAAAAAGAACCTCAATATTATCCTATCTTTGGAGAAACTAAAATTTGTGCTAACAACACCATGTTCTCTCACATCTACTAGTGAATCCACTAATGAGCAAGTCTAAGCGTATGATTAGTGGAAAGATGCTAATGATCAGGCCCACTATTATATTATGGCTAGCATGAATAACATGCTGTAGACTCAACATAAAGATTATGAGACTGCAAAATAGATCATGGATAATCTTGAAGACATGTTTAGAGGTTAAGCCATTACAAAATGGCAAGGGGCTCTTCGAAAACTTTTGAATTGTAAACAAAAGCCGGGGACTCCGATGAAGGAGCATATGATGTTAGTCATGGGTTATATCGTTGAGGCTCAAGCCCATGGAGCTAATATCGATGCCAAGTCATAGATGACTATGGTTTTTAAGACTCTATCAAAGGAGTTCATCCTGTTTAGAGCTTCATACAATTTGAGCAATAGATAGGATGTGACGTTAACGGAGTTTATGAAGCAGTTATAAGAATTCAAAATTTTGACTAGGGAGACTCCTACAGGTGGCGAGGCCAACTTGGCGACTACATCTGGTTTCAATCCTAATTTAGGAAATGGAAGGAAGCAAAAGGCTAAGAACATGAAATATTCTATTCTTGCAAATGGCAATAATAAGAACAAGAAAAAGAAGAACCCAAAGAAGCTGAAGTATTTTTACTGTGGGAAGGTCGGGCACATAAAGAAGAATCGCAAGTACTACCTTTCTCGAAGAGGTTGGTGTGATCTTTTGGTTATTGAAACTTGTTTAGTTAAGGAATCAAGTGACACTTGGGTCATAGATTTCGGAGCAACAAAACATGTTTGTGCTTTTCTACAAGGGTTCAAAGAAACGAGAAGTTTGTGTCATGATGATTTCATGCTTTGAATGGGTGATGGATCTTTAGTATTGGGTAAAGTAGTGGGAGACATCCATTTTTGCTTTGATAATTGTAGGATTTTAGTTTTGCGAGATTGTTTTTATGTTCCTAAACTTAAAAGGAATTTAATATCTATAGATTGTTTATTTAAAGATTCTTATTCAGTTTCTTTTAGTAATAAAGTAGTGATTCGTAAAAACAAATATTTTATTTGTGATGGATGGATAGAAAACAATCTATATTTTATCAAACCTAAGATAGACATACTACTTAACTCTGAGGTTAATGATAATAACTCTAAAAGGCTTAAGACTTATCACTCTAATAAGATTTATCTTTGGCATTTACATTAGGTTATATTAGCCTGGATAGGATTCAAAGGTTGGTAAAGGATAGACCTTTAAGTCACTTAAAGGTAGAAACTATACCACAATGTGAATCTTGCATGGAGGGCAAAATGACCAAAAGACCATTTGGGTCTAAGGGCAATAGGGTTAAAGGGGTCCTAGAACTTGTGCATAGTGATCTTTGTGGTCCCATGAACATTCAGGCACAAGGAGGGTATGAGTACTTCGTTACTTTTATTGAAGATTACTTAAGGTATGAGTATGTCTACCTAATGCATCATAAAAGCAAAACTTTTGACAAGTTCAGGGAGTTTCAAGTTGAAGTGGAAAAACAATTAGGTAAACCCATAAATGCACTTTGGTCTGATCGAGGTGGTGAATACCTCTCCGATGAGTTCTTAGAACACTTATAGAGAATAGGATTTTATCCCATTTGACTGCGCTAAGCACTCTACAGCAGAATGGTGTGGCTGTGAAAATGAATAGGACTTTGTTGGATATAGTTAGGTCCATGATAAGTTATTGAACATTGCCTATATCCCTTTGGGGATATGCACTACAAAGCGTATGTTATCTTTTGAACAATATGCCTTCAAAAATGGTTCATAAATCTCTTTAGGAGTTGTGGATAGGGATGAAGACATCCTTGAACCATATTCACATATGGGGATATCTGGCTCATGTCTTGTATAAGGAAGCGAACAAGTTAGAAGCACGTTTGAAAGCTTTTGTCTTTGTAGGATATCCAAAAGGGACTAAAGGGGGTTATTTTTATAACCCAAACGAAAATAGAGTCGTGCTCTTAACAAATGCAACATTCCTTGAGGAAAGTTACATGAACGACTTTAAGCCTCGAAGTGGTACTCGAGGAGTTGGCGAGTGATTTGATCACATTGGGGATTTTAGTAGAAACCAATCCAATCAATGTAGAAAAATCGACCAAATAACAACCTAGGGGGCTTTGGCATAGTAGGAGGATCCGGCATCAACCTAAGAGGTATATGTTCAATGGTGAAGCCTATTTGGCTAAACTAGTTGAACAAGATAGAAATCCTTACACTTATGGAGAGGCTATAGAGGATATTCATACAAAGCTTTGGACAGAAGCCATGGACATTGAGATGAAGTCTATGGAGACTAATTGGGTCTAGGAACTTGTGGATCTTCTTGAAAGGGTAAAACCCATAGGGTGTAAGTGGATATACATTAAAAAGAGAGTAGTAGAAGGAAATTCAAAACCTATAAGGCTAGACTGGTTGCTAAGGGATACACACAAAATGAAGGAATTGATTATGAGGAAACCTTTTCGCCTGTAGCCATGCTAAAGTCCATCTGCATTCTCTTATCCATAGTTGTTGCTCTCGACCACAAGATTCAGCAGATGGATGTCAAGACGACATTTCTTAATGGCTATCTTGATGAGTCCATATATATGGTACAACTTGATGGGTTCAAGGCTAAGGGTTAAGAGAGTAAGGTTTTTAAGTTGCTAAAGTCAATTTATGGACTTAAGCAAGCTTCCTACTCTTGAAACATAAGATTTCATCAGGTGATCAAGACTGATGGGTTCGAACAAAACATGGAGGAACCATGTGTTTGCAAACGCATTAAAGATGTAAAGGTGTTTTTTCTACTGCTCTATGTAGATGACATTCTGTTGATTGCAATGACATTAGGCATTGTCATCGGTCAAATTATGGTTGACCAGTAGTTTGACATGAAAGACTTAGGGGAAGCAAATTATGTTCTTGGTATCCAGATCTTTTGGGATAGGAAGAACAAAATGATGGCTTTATCCCAAGTGGCCTACATAGATAAAATTCTCAAGAAGTATGTAATACAAAATTCGAGGAAAGGTGGGCAACCATTTAGGTCTGGAATTACTCTTTCTAAGAAAGACTCAACAAAGTCAAATGAAGAAAGAGAATACATGAAGTAGGTACCTTGTGCTTTGACAGTGGATAGTCTCATGTATGCTGTGCTTTACACATGACCGGACATTTATTATGTGGTTAGGATAGTAAGTTGATTTTAGTTGGATCCAGGACCAAGTCACTGGGTTGTGGTTAAGCATATTTTCAAGCACCTAAGAAGGACTCATGGATATATGCTTGTGTATTTGGGTAAGGATCTAGCTGTTGGAAAAATAATACGCAGCAGAATTTTAAAAAATTTAAATCAGAGTATTTTCCAAAACACAAGTTTGACATGCTATATGTATAAATTAACCTGATCTTACTGACCTTGTATACGCTGAAAAGCTCCCGAAGTCTGTGTAGAGAAGTAACGTTCTAGAAGAGCCTCAACCAACTGGTCTTCTTTGCTATTCTCTATCCACGATCGGAGTGAGTGTGGGCTCACATGTACAGCTCTTCCTCAAGGTGACTCTCCTTCCAACCAATTGAGAGAACCCAAAGCTAGTGTTCGTGATTTGTGAACAAGAGCTCTCAGGGAGTTTCAGATTCTCACCAGTAGAGTATCACTCTTAATCTCTCTATTGATCTCTGAATAACTCATTAGACTCACTCCCTATTTATAGAGGTTGGGTCTAGGGTCATTCCTTATCAGATAAGGTCTAAAAAATTCAAAACAGGACCAAATTCGGGTCTATATCGGATAAGATACGCGTAAAAACGCGTGAAAATGTGTGATTTTTAATTCGCGCATAGGCAGGCCAAACTTTTTCATAGGCAGGCCGAACTTTAAGTTTGGCATGCCGAACTATCGAAATAAAAATCATGCGAATATTTTATTTTCCACCCGAGATTCTATAGGATAAAGCATCAGTTTTAATTGAAATAACCCAATAGAGAAGTTATCTAATTAAAACAACTTTATCTAGATAATCTCTAAGAAAATAAATAGATTCCTAATAATTCTACAAGTTTATCTTAATTTAATTTATCCAAAAATTAAATCAACTGATAAACAGACAAGAATTATCTGACCCCAATAATTCAACAAGTTTATCTTGAATTAATTTTGTTTACAAAATTAATTCAACCGACAAATAGATATGAATTATTTGATTCTTCCAAATTTTCAACCAATCTAATAAATTGACATAAGTCACCAATTATTGTAAAAGCACGCCGCATCGTTACAGGATTTTGTGAGCTAGCAAAGGGGACCAAATGGACCTATATAGTTCAAGCTCCTGATAGTTATGAAACCCAATATCCCAGATATACATTTCATAATTATCAACTCCAATGCTACTCCACTAAAAGCTTGGAGCTGCACTCTCGAACTCTATAGAATTACAAAGCCCGTATAGCTAAGTCTCCATGACATATCATAGTGTATCGTATCTCCATAGGATTATCCATAATCGGCTTAAGGACAAGTTATGTCTTACCTTCTCGATTATTTTTATCTTACGTTCCATTATCTCACCATTGGAAAACTTACCATCCAAAGACAGTATACCAT
>CAMOHE010056270.1:3975-21442 GCA_946598075.1 Artocarpus hirsutus | reverse complement strand
TCTTAAGGGAGGTTTGAGGTTTAAACCCGAGGGACGCGAAAGAAATCCCTGAGGGGCCAGAGGGCCCTAGAGGGGACAGTACGGATGAGTGGGCGGCACGGGAACGGTTCACCAATAAGAGCCACAAGTCTGAGGGCCCCGCGAGGTGGGTCCTATGGAGGCTTGAGGTGGGGCCCGCATCGGATGCCACATAATATGCTTACCTCAATGAGCTTACTTAACCTTACTTTTGTAGGTGACAACGTCGCGGTCTCGATGTGCTCACTTCTCAATGTGTTCATGTCACATATTCATAAAATTGTAATTAACATTTATTTTAATGAATTAATTACCATAACATAACATCCATAATAACCATTTCATAAAAACATCATACATACATTTTTTATTAACTATAAAACATTGAAATAACATTTTCAGCACATGTATATTTCTGACCTCCATGAAATTAAAAATTAATAACTTTACATGTACATATAATTTGAGAACTAAAATTGGCAGGAACATAGATAACATATATACTTATCACCATAATTTTTCTTTAGTCATAAAAATTCCATTTAATAATTTAAATAAATCACATAACATTCAACATGAAATCTATCAGCATTAGTTAGGCAGAGAACACATTTTTAATTCTGGTCCAATTACCACATTTTCATATCATAGAAAAATTCACAAAAATTATCACATGTTATATACACACAGAAGTATAACATAGTCAAAAATCACCCTTAAATAAATTTCTAACACCTCAAACCATGCATTGGAAGGCAGAGACCAAAAATACACTCTATGTGCAAAACAGTGAGTTCCATGTAATTATTATTTTCCAATAATTAAAATAAAATTATAATGACCCTAAAATTCACATGATCACATATTAACATATAAATACAGTGGTACAAAAATTTTCATCACTATATAGCATCATGTATTTATATAAAAACATCACATAACAAAAAGCTCACAATTTTACAGTTTAAGCAGTCACATAACCTAGGCTTATTAAAAATTTTATAACACATGAAATACTCATCAAATCATTACCAAACTTTCTAGCCCATAATTTAATATATATATATAAGCATGTACACCAATTTTTGTGCAATAAAACATTCATTTGCATTAAAAATAATACCCATATATTTGTGCAACATAAACAGTCAGCAACAATTTACTGTGAGTGGTGGAGAGAAGAAAATTCATAACTTTTTATAGTAAATTCAAATTAACGTGAAACTTGGAGAAATATCTTATAACAATGCATAACTAACATATTAAAAATTCAGAGCAAAATAAAATTCGTAGAGAAAGATATGGCAGTCACATTACAGGAGGAAAAATATGCTTAAAAATTACCGAAATTGAGTTCATACCTTAGAACGATTTCTTCTTAAAATTCCTTGAATTATGTCCAAAGAAATTTTTATATTTTAACAAAGGATTGCAGGGGAAATTTGAGAGGAAGAAGAAGAAAGAAACCTGATAGGAAGAGAGAGAATGAGAGAGAAATCGAGAGAGAGGGAGAGAGAGAGAGAGAGCGTTTGTGTGAAATGAAAGTGGCGTAAAAGGAATGGGAGACATTTCAGAAATTTTTGACTAAAAATGGGCTCAATTGCATGGAGAGTGGGAAGCAAAAAGGGAAGGTCATCAATTTTGTAACGATTACCATATTCTGCCTTTGTAATTCAAGAAAACTTAACTATTAATTCAAATTAATCAAAAGTCAATTACTTTTTTACCAAAATTAAAGAAATCATCCCAAAAATATGTCAATTATTCAAAATAAATCATCCATTCACATAATCATCCTTATCACAAATTTTGTGAAATTTCTGCTGACTGCATGCCAGCTGTCATCGGCCTGTCGATGTCCCACTTTGGCCTACTGATCTTTGAAGTCTGGCCTACCGATGCTATACCATCGGCTTGTCGTTCTGAGGGAATCATTTCAGCTGACCGAACTGAATGGTCCGGCCTGCCGATCTGCCCTTAAATACAAAAATCATTCATAACATTAAATTATCAATTAAAATATGATTAAACATATAACATTAATGACATGAACATTTGAGCACATCAATTCCACGTGAGCGTCACTTGCCACACTTGGAATAAAATGGTTAGCACCATTATATTATATATCATATCACATATCATAAATATAACATTTAACGTCGTTATTTTCATAACATAATCTGTTACATAAAATTAGGCGGGCATTACAAGAAGTGAGCACATCAAGACTACGGTATCGTCACCTACAAAATTAAGGTTAAGTAAGCTTAAGAGGTAAGTACATTCTTACTTGCAACATGATGAGTTTTATGAAAAATATGAGTTTATGAAAAGTATGAAATTTATGTTCATGGTGGTTTTTGATAATTTCTCATGATGATTATACATGAAGTATTATTATGAAGTTTTTAAGGCATGAAAGTTTATGCATGTTTTGATGATAATGTTTTCAAAGCATGAAAGTATAAATATGTATATATGTATCACCTAAATAAGTGTTGCACACCCAATGATGATGTTAAGTTATGATATGATATGATATGTGTCATGTTTGGTTTGGGATTAGCTACCCCTCTCCTCTTATGACGGCGCCCCTATGATGATGATTTTTATGGTGCAACAGTTGGGCCCTTAAGATAAAATGAATAAAGTTTTAATATGGACAATGTAATGAAAGATATGTTCCTATGAAAATGTGCCTAGTGCACTATTATGACGATGATGATGATGATGTTCATAAAATGTTTTATGTTGTGAGATTTACAAATGTACTTACTAAGCATTAGCTTAATCAAGTTTTACATCATGTCGCAGACAAAGGTAAGAGAGTTATGGAATAGGTGGAGGACATTGACGGGCGTGTGAGCTAAGGACGATGAATTGCAAACAGAAGACGCCAAGAAAAGAAGTTTTAAAATTTTGAAACTATATTTATTTTATGTTTTTATTTCTGAGTATGTTTATTGTTTCCGCACCTTGAAGTTTTTGGAACTTGTAAAAATATATATATATATTAATTTCTAATTTTTAAAAGTTTGGCCTGCCGACCATTATTAGTCGGACTGCCGATGCATGGATCGGCCTGTCGATTACCTTGTACTGGCCCGTCGATCTTATCAAATTTTGAAACCTATTTTACAAAGCCTCGGGCGGCCTACCAATGGTTGATTATCGACCTGCCGATTGAGTCCGGTCTGTCGAAGTCTTAAGTTCAGCCAGCCGAAGTGTGTATGTAAATTTTATTAATTCAATTTACAATTGTTTTTGCATACTGTTTAAAGGATGAATAAGTAAATTATTATTATAAAAATGGATTAAGTTATCGTATAATGATTAAGTTTTTTTTAATAATAATAATAATAATAATAAAAGTATGCATGGATCCTGGGTATGTTTTCTAATTTATGTTTTCAAAATTATCTTATAAAATAATTTATCCTAGAAAAAAAAATGCAATGAATGAATGTAACGATATCTGTAACGTCCGTAAAGGAGGCGTTACATAGGGGATGATATTTTAGTGAAGATTGTTGTCAAAATTTTTGAGATTGGTGTAAAGACAATTTTACACAAAGATAATTTTCTTTTTAGGTGGTTTTATTTGCACCTCCTTTTAACTCTTCACACCCCTTTCTAAATACACTCCTTATAATTTTAAAATGATTAAATTTTTACTTGTTACACCTCTGTATAGTTCTAAAACTACCTTTATGATTATTACTTCCTTTCACTTTATTTTTCTTTTTACACCCACCATTTTTTTTTATTATTTGAGAATTCTTTCTTTTTGTTGAAGCTTTTTTTTGTACATAAAGAAAATTTTTGAATTAAAAATTATATATATTTAGTACAATTTATTAGAAAAATATCATATTTATTAATTATATTTTTAATTAATTATTTACTATTACATCTACTAATTTAAATAAATAAGCACTTGTCATAAATTGGTTAATATTGCTCCTCTAAGTAAATATTTCTCCCTAAAAAAGCAAGTAATTCAATGAAATCTTTGAATATGAACCAAAAAAGAGCAAATTAATAGACAATTGACAATACCTCTATATGATTTTTTGGAATAGTCATTGATCGGTAAATAGTCATTGATCAGTAAAAACTAAGGTTTTGTCTTCGCATGTAAATATGTGTGGAAAGAAAAACAGATGTATCCTTAGTTTTTATTTCCTAAAAAAGATATAATTAAATAATTAGGTCAATTATATATAATTGTCTTTTTTCATCATTTTACTAATGGATTTTCTAGTAATATGAAAATTTATCTTCAAGGGATATAAATAGTCAAGTACAAGTGTGAATAGAACCATCTTTTTCTTTTATTCTCAAAATTGTTGTCACACATAGCTTTTGTGAATAACACAACCTATTGGACAAAATATTTCAAAATGTTGTCAAAATGTTTTACGCTAGTTTTGATCATCGTAACAAGTCTTTGTTTGTTTCTATGACCTTGAATAATATCAAGTATCTAGTCATTTTAACAATTGGTTCTTTGAGCAATTCACTAATAATTTTTTAGTTTGGTGACCTTAAGAGCAATATCTCCAATGCATTGTCAGATTGATATATACATGTTAAATTTTGATATCTAAGTAGACAAAGCACAATGCACTATTATTACTAACGTTAAATTGGATATATGTTACATTTAATGACAAATTTGACATTAAATTGGCATATGTCTTTTTGTCATTTATACAATATTTAAGTAAAAAATTACTTTAGCAATGCAATGTTAATCATAATGTTAATTTCATATATGTTAAATTAGATGGAAAATTTGAAAATTGACACATGTCAAATTTTGAAAAATTTATAACTAAGATGTTTTGCTTTTCTCTTCTCTAACTTCTCTTAATTTCTTCTTCTTAGGAAATGTTTCATAAAGATTTATGTTTTTGCTTTTTTCACTCTTTGTTTACTGCTATAAGTGATTTGGATTCTATTGTGACCTGAAGAGATTTTATTATGTTAGTTTTATCAATACAATATTTGAGCTTTATACATCATTAGAACGAAAGTTTTAAGTTTCAAAACTGTAGTATGTGAGAGCTTTACAATGTATCAACTTTTTTTTTTAGCCATTGAGACCTTTAAATTGTAGATAGCTAAAACCAATTAGTTTTAGCTAACATTCAAAACACAAGCATAAAATTCTTAGGAATTAGTAAAGCTTCTGATGTGGAATTATTATTATTATTATTTTTAAGTTCTAATGTGGAAGATTGTGAGATGCTATTGCTATAGGGGCTAGTTTCTCTATTAAAAGGATTAAATGTTTAAAATTATAATATATTGTAAAAGGATATGTTATTCTTTATGCTTTTTTTTGTTTACTTATTATCAGCTTTGCTTCTTTTTTTAAAAATTATTTTAGTAAGAAATATTGCTCCAATAGTGTTATTGTGGCAAATATTTTTATCCATGTTTTGGCCTCAAAGTATGGACATTTTGACTTCTAGAACTTCTTATGCATCTTATAAATACCTAACAAATGTACTTTTTAATCCTATAAAGGTTATTATCATTTTTATGTTTTTTATTGTCTGTTCTATACTAATAATTTTTTAATAATTAAAACTCAAAATAGATTTACAAATACATAAAATATGAAAATTGACACCATAATACATGATATTAAACCTTCTAATGAGACTAGACCCATCAGTAAATTTAGAGACACTCACTAGGAGAACTATATGTTAGATACCGAATAACAAGAAAGTACTCAATACACTGAAATCAAGCACATATAAAGCTCTTTTTGACAAAACCCATACAATTGATGGATTCTTTTAATCGATTAAAAGGCAAAATCTAGCAGCACTAAGGTCACCACCTACAATGCCTAGAGACAACCATAGTAAATGCACCTATCCAAACTCAGATCTAACAAATATAAAACAAGTCCTTAAGGTGGGAAGACTGCCTTTATTATTTCAAACCAACAGCAAAGACATAAATACACAAAACACCTAAATGATGAAAACATCGCCTTTATTTGCCAAACATAGAAATTAAAAAATATGGGTAAAGTCCATAACACAATAGGAGAACTTTTAGCTATGAAGCAGACGTCACCGAATATGGATGGGATTTCCATTATATCAACAACACTATGCAAGGAAGATAGAATAGATTCTGCCTTCCCTTGCCATCTAGAGACGACAACTCTGCCTTATCTCTATCGTCCCACCAAGGGCAAGACCTCGATGGAATACATTTACCATCTACAGTCCCAAAAGAAAGAACCTGAAAGCCGAGCCCCTACATGGAGGTGGGCATAGGATCTCACCCCACCAAGCTGAGACCCCCACATCATCCAAATGTGCATCTATTGTTTAAGGAGAAAGAAGCCAACTTTCCACTAGCTGCATCCATTGCACATCGAGGCCCTCATCGACTAAGACCTGTAAGCCCAACCCCTTACACTACAGCAGCCTTCGGATGTCCGCCACTAACCTATCTATCTGCCTCAACCCAAAAGCCAACCTCATCATGTCTTTAGGCTCACCTTCGAAAGGGATAAAAGTTTAGGGAACCACTCATGGGCTATGCAGACTTTGGCCTTTCACCTTCTATGTATGAGGTGGCACAACAAAGCAAAAGAGGTGAAACCCTAAGAGAGGGTTAGAGGAGAGAGATCTATACTAATAAGTTTGATTATGAAAATTAAGTTCAAACAAGTTGGAGAAACAAATAAGGGTTAATTACATAACTATATCTTCTTGGTTTTATTATTTCTCAATTTATTTATTTGTTTTAAGAAACTACAAAGGTTACCTTTAAATTTAAAAAAAAACTTATTTCAATTTTATCCTTAATAGACTTTTTGGACAAAAAATATTGAGATAAAACAAAAAATGCACTTAATTAGACATAATTTGTTTCCAAAATATATTTTTCTTTGTGAGAAAAAATTTTTAAAAAAAATATTCTAACATTCAAAAAAGCCATAAAACTTAAGATTTTTTTTTTGTGAAATTTGATACTTGGTTTAAATTTTTCTTGTATTTTTAAATCTATAAAAAAATTTTCATAACTATTTGAATATAATTATATCATTTTTTCCAAATTTTTCAATTTATAGGAATAAAATTTATAAAAGTTAGAGGAGATAGATATATACTAATAAGTTTGTTTATGAAAATTAAGTTCAAACAAGTTAGAGAAACAAATAAGGGTTAATTACATAATAACAACTTCTAGTCTTAATTATTTCTAAAAATATCCTTTTGTATTAAGAAACTATAAAAGTATCCTTTAAATTTTAAAAAAATTGTTTCAATTTTATCCATCATAGACCTTTTTTGGACAAAAACATATAGAGATAAAACAAAAATACACTTAATTAGATAATCTGTTTCTAAAATATATTTTTCTTCTTGAAAAAAGTTTAAAAAATATCTAACATTTATAAAAGTCATAAAACTTAAGATGCACTTAATTAGACAATCTATTTCTATAAGATATTTTTCATCTCCATTTGAAGATAATTATGTAGTTTTGTCCAAATTATAGGGAAAATTTGAAACAAGTTTTTTTAAATATAGAAGATATCTTTGCATTTTCTAAAAAACGAAAGGATAAATTGAAAAATAATTAAAACTAGAATGTATAATTATGTAATTAACCCAAACAAATAATCAGTACATCTTTTTAATTGCAGGTTTTCTAGTACACAATAGAAATATTGATAGTTGCTGCATCAAGTTTGTGATTTTTCTCGGTTTCAATTCTCCATTTTTATTTTCCTAGCTACTTTTTTCTGTTTAGTAATTTGTAAAGGTGACTTCATTATTTACCATCTGCATATTTCAGTTGAATGATATTTTGTTATTTTACTGTAAGATTTTGCATAATGTATAAGCATGGTGAATAAATTAAGTCCACTCATTCTGTTTAGGACATTTCATTTTTGAAACGTTAAGAAAGAGAGAGTGAGGACTTGATCCTAAATATACAATTTGCAGTTTTTTGAATTATTTTTTTATTGAAACTTTGGGAAATAACTTAAACGTACATGCCTGTGTAATTAGGGGCTTAATTTGGCCTCATTTATTATTGTATATATTATATACTTTTGATGGGACTATGTGAACAGTCGGTGATTCAGGGGTGCTAAGGTTTCATTTTCCTTGGATTTGTATGGGAAACGTGGAAGATGGAAAAGGAACGAGTCAAAACTAAACAAATTTTATTATTATTATTATTATTATTATTATTATTTTCAAAAAGTGTCGTTGTGCTATGACCCACTACGGGTCGTTCCACTAAACAACAAGAAGTCTGTTAATTTTTTTTTTTTTTTGGGTAATGGTGATCCACACCCCTAGTTTTCGGAGCCCACTATGGGAGGCACGAACCCCCCTCAACTCTCATAGGGTTTATCTGACTAGTTCAGAGCTGACCCATGAAAAGATCTGAAGGCGGCAAAAGTCTCCAAACACTAGAAGCTACATTCACAAGGACTCAAACTCTAGTCGCTTGCTTAAACGAAATAGTCCCCTGCCAACTGAACCAACCAGGTGTTGGTCAAGTGCATTAAATAAAATCGTGTGTTTTTTTTTTTAGTAAAAAATCATAAGATAGTAAAAGTAAAAGGAATATCAAACATTAGTCAAGAAAAAACTAGTAAAAGTAGACAATAATTAATAAATTGATTTGACATTTAAAATAAAAAGAAAAGAAAGTCCATTAGTTTTAAAGCTTAAAAGCACTTAAAAAAATGGGAGAAAACTCACATCAACTAGGGACACACCTATATATAATATAAAAGATAGTATATATAAACTATCGAAGGATGTGGTCTAATGATTAGGATTCTTTTGCTTGGCATCTCTTCTTCATCCTCCAAGGTTTGAATCTCATAATCTCTTGTAAGGCCCCCACTCCAGCAAGTATCGTTGATATATTAGGATGATAAGACAAGCGGTAACCTTTAGTCGCCGAATAAGAGAAACTAATATAAGGTCATGATTACTTGTTCTGTAGCTACCGATCTACTATTAATGCCAAGTGGAATGAGGTGAAATTTGGACCACCAGATTCTTTTTTAGCCAAAAAAGCTAGTATACATAAATATATATTTTTTATATTTTTCATGGGGGCACGTACCCCCAAAAGTCCTCTTGAATTCGTCACTAATCACATTTGAAAATAATCGGAGAAAATGTCATTTTCATATAAATTTTATTCAAATTCTCTATTCCACTTCGGTCTCTCTCAACCCTATCTATCTTCTGTCTCTCTCCTATCTCTCTTTCTTAGTCATTCTCTCTTAGGATCTCCATTCCTTAATGTTCGCTTGACATCAACAACGCCGTCTTCATCACCCTTGCCCTTTCTCTCTCTCCTGGATCTCTCTTTCTTTCTCTCCATGCTTGTAAGTCGTAGCCATCACCATCACAGTAAAGGCAAGCTCCACTCGTGAGCTTCACACGAGACAACATTGTCGAGATCCATGCTAGACCGTCGTTTGTCAACATCTTCGTCGCAGGAGAATAGAAGAGACGCACCAACGACGATGACCTTGCCATTGTCGTTGATAGGATGAGGGTGACGCTACCCGAGAACACAATCGCCATGGTAAATTTGCAAAGTCAAATATATTTTTCAGGGTTGGATTTTAAAGCTAACATTTGCTTCAATCGCTTTTTTTTTTGCAATTATTTTCTAAAATTTGTTTGTCTCTACAATTTCCCATATTTATTTGAACTTTCTTTGTTTTTTAACTAAATCTATTCATTTAATTTTTTATACTAATTTCGAATGAACAAAACTTGTAATAGCATTTAATTTGTTTTTAAAATTTAGAGTCATAAAAGTTTTATTTTGCATAGTAGTATAATTGATTTTAAGTTTATTTGGTATTTTAAGATTAAAATATTAGTATATTTTAACTAAATTTTTTAAAAATTTTCTGTTAATATTTGCAATTGTTTGATAGTTGAGTGTACTTAAAAGGCTAAAACTTAGGGTATAACTAAAACTTTAAATATTTTTTATTAATATTGCAATTTAGAAGTTTTAAAGGGGACAGCGTAGTAAGAAAACTGCAAAAAATGAATTTAAAGGGACAAAAACATACGGAGCCATCAATGCAGCTCGCCAACTCCATTGTAATGACAGCAAGTTTTGGAGCAACAATGGCATCTTTTCTCTCTATTATTCTTATTATTTGTTAAGGAAAGACATCCCTATATATATTTTGAAAAAAAAAATCCATATAAAATCACAAAGAGTTTTTTAGTGTATTTTTGTGAAATGTTAGATCCCATTAAATTTGTACATAACAACAAAAGAAAATACAAAACAAACACAACTTGACACAAATATATATTGTGATTCCAACCTTTCTTTTCCCCTCTATTATTCTACTGTAAAATTGGCCAAATCATAAATCCGAAATCAAAAAATGGTACATTACTTGTTACATGTTCTTTTATCCCCCCCTTTTTTAAAAAGACATCTTTCCATTCTTCACTTAGAAAGGCACATGGTAAACAATTACGAGCATTACTTAGGAAGAATTAACGACCATTTGAGAAATAAGTTTGAATAAAAAATTTAAGTTTGCATTATAGTAATTAACATTTTGTGAAAAACAATATGAAATAATTACACAAACTATCTATTTTAAGCTTCTTGACTTTAAAAATGTCTACTTACATATATTATTACAATAATATAGCTTTTTTAAACTTTTACGATTTGAATTCCCCATTAAACCCTCATATCTAATTTTGAGCTCTTATTTTCGAATTCATTTTTTCGTTTCCATTTTTGAAAAAATGTTGTTGATCACATTGACCTGAGTGGATGATCCCTGGTTGTAAGAGAATTAATATTAGACACAACCATTTGATTTTTTTTTCCTTAATTACACTATGTTTTGATATGTTTACACACATTTATTCACATCCACGTTTATTATTTGTAGAGACACCAGCCTAATTTTGGTGTTTTCCGTCCATTTTTATTTGCATTATTTTCTTGGTAATTTTGTGCAACCATTTTTTTAAGATTTTGTGCAACCATTTTAATTACACGGATTTGTTTTTATATATTATATATATCCAATACACAATACTACTAATTCATCTTCTAGGGCTATCGTTTTTGCACCTTTGTGATAAGGCTTGCACTCGTACTTTGGTGCAAATATTTAACACGGTTTTGTTTTCCATCATTATCATAATAAATCAATTCTTAATGTAATACTTATGCACATACTTAAGTACAATAGTTTATTTTTTATTTTTATTTTTGCAATTATCATGATGAATCAATTCTTAATAATATCATTTATACTCATATTTTAATGTACATATTTCTTTTTATTATTTTTTTCATTATCTTAAGACTTTTATTTATTTTTTTTTTATGATAATGCTTGTATTCACACTTGAAATAAGCACATATTCAAAGCCTTTTTTCATTATTTTTATCATTATCCTAAAACTTTTATATTATATGGTAATGCTTAAATTTTCATATTTATCTTTTAGTCGGTTATTTTTTTTATTCAAATTTCTAATCTCTTAGTTGTACGTATATTGAATTTATCGATTTATCATAATTACATAACCACTATGATAATGAAATTTTTGATATTTTGTTTATATATATATATATGTATATTTTTTTTCCTGTAAGAATTTTTTTTATCTTTATCATCTTGTTGAATCCGTATGTTTAAAAAATTTTAAACTGTCTATAAATTTTAGTTTCCTTTCAAAAATTAAAAAGGAAACAATAGAAATTGAATATTTTGTGTTGACTCTTGTCCTTATGTTTCCTATTCAAAACATTCATTATTATTTTTTGTTCTTCATTATTAAAGGTTATAATATTCTTCACAGGTATCTTTGTTGAAATTTTTGTAATTAAAATAATTAGTAGGCACTTTTAGCTTCAATTCTTTTTATTTAGACACTTATGTAAATGAAAAAAAAATTACAGTCAAATAAATTTGAGCCAATTTTTTTTTATTCAGATTCATTTTCCGAACCTCCTATCAACGTCAAGTCCGATTACTTTATTACATGCACCAATATTGTTTAGAAGACAAAAATACTTGGTACCCCAAAATTTGATATCTGAATGACTATTCATAATCTATGTACCACAACGAAAAAGAAAAGGAAAAAAAAGACGAATAAGAAGAGGAAGAAGAAGTTTCTTGTTATGAAATAAAGCAAAATATAACAAAAGTAATAATAATAATAATAATAATAATAATAATAATAAAAAGAAAGAGAATTACAAGAGAGAAAGACATGAGAAAATGAGAGACAAAAAAACTTTTTATACTTTTATTTGTGAGGGATAAAACATACAAGCTTAGCCCAATCTCTATTTATAGGCCAAGAATCATACTTGAGGTAATGGCAATGGACATAACTTACATACGTTTTATATATAATTAAGGAAGACATAATGCATAATATATAGAGGGATTTAGGGGAGATAATGTGGTCTAGATGTGAATTATAAATTTACAATAAAATCATTACATGTAACTTATAGAATACCAAGAGGTGGCATCCATATAGACTTGATTCACAATACTCCCCCTTAGATGTCCACCATACAAAGAATATGTCTTATTAAAAACCTTACAAAGAAAAAACCCACTGGGAAAAAAATCTTAATTATGTTCTGCATTTAGGATTGCCTCATTAAAAACCTAATGGGACAAAAACCTGGGTGAAGGGAAAAAGAATAGAATATGCAGTGTCTCCCCCTCATGTCAATATCTCTTTTTCAAAGATCTCGAAGTAGACATATACCAATTTTGTGTACCAACTTCTCAAATGTTGTTGTAGGAAGTGCCTTTGTAAACAAATCTACCAAGTTGCACTGGAGCGAATTTGATGTATGTTGATCTCTCCTTTCTTTTGAAGCTCATGTATGAAAAAGAATTTTGGTGAAATGTGCTTTGTTTTGCCTCCTTTTTTGCAACCCCCTTTGAGTTGAGTGATATAGGCTGCATTATCTTCATACAACACAATTGGACTCTCTTTGTTGAATGAAAGACTACATGTTGCTCTTATATGTTGCACCAGGGATCTTAACCATACACATTCTCGACTTGCCTCGTGAATTGCCAATATCTCAACATGATTTGAAGATGTGGTGGTTAGGGTATGCTTTGTCAAGTGCCAAGATATAGTTGTACCACCATATGTAAACAAGTAACTTGTTTGCGATCGTGCTTTATGTGGGTCAGACAAATATCCTGCATCTTCATATCTAATCAATTCTAACTTGGAATCTTGTGCATAATACAAACCCATATCTATTATACCATAAAGATAACAGAGTATTTGTTTGACACCATTCCAATGTCTTTGAGTTGGTGAAGAACTATATCTCGCTAATAAACTAACAGAGAATGATATTTTAGGTCTTGTGTAGTTAACAAGATACATTAGTGCACCAATAGCACTAAGATATGATACTTTTGGACCAAGAATTTCTTCATCATCATCTTGAGGATGAAAAGGATCCTTTTCCACATCGAGGGATCATACAACCATGGGAGAACTCATTGGATGGGATTTATCCATATTAAAATGCTTTAATATCTTTTCAATATTTGTTGACTGATGAACAAAAATCCCTTCCGATAAATGCTAGATCTACAAGCTGAGACACAATTTTGCTTTTCCTAAATCCTTCACTTCAAATTCATTTTTCAAATATGTTATCGTATCTGTAATTAATAGTCCAATGATATTCAAATTGTCAACATAAGTTGCAATAATAGCAAATCCAGACTTAAATCTCTTAAAAAAAACACATGGGCAAATTAGATTGTTAATATATCCTTCTTGCAAAAGGTATTCACTAAGACGATTATACCATATGTGTCTAGAATGCTTTAATCCATATAAAGATCTTTGTAATTTAATTGAATATGTTTCTTAGGGTTTTGAATTGCATGCTTCAGGCATTTTTAGGCCTTTAGGAACTTTCATATAAATGTCACTATCAAGTGACCGATATAGATAGGCTGTTACAACATCTATTAGATACATGCGAAGTCCTTCTAAAATTGCCAGGCTAATAAAAATCTAAATGTAATTGCATCCACCACTGGTGAATATGTCTCCTCATAATCAATACTAGGCCTTTGTGAAAAGCCTTGTGCTACAAGTCATGCTTTAGATTCAACAAATTCATTTTTCTTGCTACATTTTCCCACAAATACCCACTTGTATTTTATAAGTTTTATAGCTTTAGGTGTTTGGACAATAGGCCCAAAAACTTGACATTTTTCAAGTGAATTAATTCTACCTGGATTGCATCTTTCCATTTTGGCCAATCATTTCTACATTGACATTCTTCAACGGACTTTGGTTTGAGATCCTCATTTTTTTCTATTAGATGTGTATGCCCTAAGGAGTAAAAATGTAATATGTTTTTGGAGATGTTTTTATCAATAAAGAATTTATTTATTATTTATATTCCAAATCTTATCCTCTTTACGTTCATATTTGTTGAATGTATGTTAAGCAAACGAAAGTCTGAGACTGTCATTCTAAACCTTTAAGAATTGGACATATGATGGACAGATTATATAGAAGACATAATTCTTAAGGTGATGGTCTAAATCATAAGATCCGCTATCGAGGGAATAAAGTTGGGTGCTTTATTGATGCAAAGATTATTATGTTGTTGATATCCCTATTAGAAGATGGTTTGTCTTGACCATCGGAGGTGGACTCTGTGAATAGAAACATTAGCACATTGTCATAGGTGACGATGTGTTAGATCAGGATATAAAGTGAATTGATTTAGATTAATAATTCTGTCTCAGTAAATCGATTCACTTTAGGCAATCATTTGTATTGTGTCTTAATCCTGAGATGAATAGTAGGCCCATTGTCTAACTTATGTCTTCTGATGCACCAAAGGGTGATATCCATATTTTTATAGTGGTACGTATGCTAGTACATTGGAGGCATGACTCTTGATAGCGTAGACCTCTTATTCATAGATATGAAATTTGTAACTCCTCTTTAGGAGTATTTGATATCCTCTTATATGTGTTATCTTGTAACTGAAAAACTAGGGCGCTCAACCATTTGGACACATAGGTGTAACTGAATGGTATACTATCTTATGGATGGTAAGTTTTCCAATGGTGAGATAATGGAACGTAAGATAAAAATAATCGGGAAGGTAAAATAGAACTTGTCCTTAAGCCGATTATGGATAATCCTATGGGGATACGATACATTATGACATGTCATGGAAACTTAGCTATACGGCGTAATTTTATATAGTTCGAGAGTATAGCTCCAAGCTTTTAGTGGAGTAGCGTTAGAGTTGATAATTATGAAATATATATATATGGGATATTGGGTTTCATAATCATCGGGAGCTTGAACTATATAGGTCCATTAAGTCCCTTTTTCTAGCTTATAAAAAATCTTGTAACGATATGACGTACTTTTCCAATAATTGGTGACTTATGTTAGATTTATCAGATTGGCTGAAATTCAGTAAAATCAGATAATTCATGTTTGTTTATCAGTTGAATTAATTTTGTGATAAAATTAATTCAAGATAAACTTGTTGAATTATCAGGATTAGATAATTCATGTCTATTTATTGGTAGGATTAATTTTGAATTAATTCAAGATAAACTTGTTGAATTATCAAGAATATTTATTTTCCTAGAGATTATCTAGATATGACTCTTTTAACCAAATAACTTCTCTATTGGGTTATTTGAATTAAAACTGAGACTCTATCTTAAGAATATCAAGTAGGAAATAAAGATTTGCATGAATCTTTTATAGGAGGTTTAGCAGGCCAATCTTTAAGCTCAGCCTATTGCTGAAGAAGATTCGGTAAGCTGATCTGTCAGTTCGACCTGCCGACCGGGCGATAAAAAGATCACGCGTTTTCACGCAGATTTTATTAGCTATTGATCTTGATTTTATTTTGATTTGAATTTTTGAGACCCTATTTGATAAGGACTGACCCTAGACCCAACCTCTATAACTGGGGAGTGAGTCTCTTCATTATTTAGATTAGTTGATAAATCTAGAGTGAGACTATAAAACTCCCCAGAAAACTATCATTCACAAATTATGAATTATAGCTTTGGGTATTCCTCAATTGGTTAGAAGGAGAGTCGTCAGGGAAAGGTTGAACAACGTGAGCCCACACTCACTCTAGTCGTGGATAGAGAATAGCAAAGAAGACTAGTTGGTTGAGGCTCTTCTAGAACATTACTTCTCTTCACAAATTTTAGGAGTTCTTCGGCATTCAAAGGTTAGTAAGATCTAGTTAATTTATGCATATAGTGTGTCAAACTTGTGTTTTGAAAAATACTCTACTATAAAAATATTTTTAAAATTCCACTGCATACTATTTTTTGGAACATCTTCTATAATATCAAGAGCTATTACATGTGCAAATATATATTGTCGGCAACAATTTCATTTTGATTCCATCTCTTTCCGAAAGTGACATAGTGATAAGTTGGTTTTAGGCTAATTAATTAGATGATTCTCACTTAATATTTTTGTTAGTTTTGAGCAATTTAAAAGGATTTGATAGTGTTTTATGTTTTTTTGTAGGTTTTGAGAAAAAAAGTATGTATGATAGCAAAGCACGGAACAAAACAGACAAAAAATGAGCAAAATTGGATATGGGGACAAAGTAGAGCCTAGGCGCCACTTCATGGGCGCCTAGGCGCTCATACAGATGAAAGTTACATACAAAAACCCGAGAGCAAAGCGCCTAGGTGCCACAACTTGGCGCCTAGGTGCCATTCTAAGGAGAGAGGCAAACCAACACTACGGCACCTAGGCGCTGTAATCCTGGCGCCTAGGCGCCAGTTCGAGAATCACCCCATGACGTTGATTAGCGCCTAGGCGCTACAATCCTGGAGCCTAGGCGCCATTACGAAGCCTAGGCGCTAGAAAAATGGAGCCTAGGCGCCAGTACGATTCCGATTCAAATTTCAACGTAGTTTTGTTCCAAAATTGCCCCTCTTAACCCTAGTGTATAACTAGAACATTATAGAGGGTTTGAGGAGGAATTTTGACAGAGAGAACCTACAGAAAAGAGGAGAGAACTCGCTACTTTGAAGAAGAAGATCGGTGCAACCCGGAGACAGAAATCCATCTTCTCATCCAACCATACAGTTCTTCTCTTCTACTACTCATGTTTAGGACATTATTTAGGATGAATTTTTGTTTCATTATGAACTAATTTTCCTTATTCTAGGGCTACGATGTAGCCATAATATGAATGTTCATATTTATTTAATTTAATTCAATTTGATGTTTATTCATTATCTATGCTGAGTATTTGATCTAATCTTAATGCTTGTAAAAGTTTGCGCACCTTTTGCATGATTTGTGATTCAATTTGAGGCTGAGAAGCAATAATTAAATTAGAC
>CAMOHE010056268.1:0-54810 GCA_946598075.1 Artocarpus hirsutus | reverse complement strand
CCCTAACATGAATATACCCTCTAGTTTTCCAACCAAAACATATACAACTATCATTTTTTCAATCCAAATTGCTGTCTTTGGAGTAAGTAACATACACTTGGATAAGTCAACTCACATTTAAGTACTCTCTCCACTAACTACTTTAAAATTTCACATTGCTATCTTTGGAGTATTGACTATTGAGGCTAGCATAAGCATTACTATGTCATTAATCAAACCTCATTAGCAAAAAAATGTCATTAATCACACCCCTATCATTCTCTAACCAATAAATCACACATAAACCACATTTTTTAATTATCTTTTTCTATTTTTTTTGCTTGAAAATTATATATTTTTTCTTTAGTTTGTTTAATTTTGTTTGTCGAATGTAGAAATCTTTCTTTCCATTTTTAAAGCAACTTCAAGATAAAAGTACCTTGTGAATGGAATCTTAAGTAGGGGGCTGCTTGGCTTGCCCGCTTACTAATTAAAGAGGCTAAGAGTAAGCGTAAGCTCACCCGTACACTCTTCAAGCTTTCTCCGCCAGCGCCTTACGTAGTGGTTGACCTTGTAAAGCTCGCTAAGCTAAGCTTACCTCCCCTTTCCCTTATTCAATGAAGTGGAAAGTCTTCACTCAGTAGTCGACATTCTATAAATGACTAGTCGAGTCTACAAAGCAAAAGTAGATATATTTCTTATAAACAACTTTTGAATCGTTCAACAAATATTGTCTCCAAAAACAACTAACATCTCATCTATTGTGCATAAAACAATATTTATCTCCCAAGTGAAATTAAAGTAAACAAAAAAATAAAAAATGAAAAAAAAACCTCTCCCAATTTACACAGAGAAAAAATTTACACAGAAGGAAAAGAAGAAGTATTCAATGCGAGACTTATGAAAAAAAAAAACTTAGAGTTAAAATGAAATATATAATGATTTTGCAAAGTAGAAGGTTCAAATCCAAAATCCTATCAGAATTTCAATCCTGAAACTGACCTAGCATTCTTTTTAGGGTTTTTTAACTATCAAAAGACTCCCTAAATCACAACCAATAACAGACCAAGGAAACTAACCAAAGGACTACTGACCTTGTAGCAGCGGTGACTGACAAATGGCAAACAGATAGAAGATGTCAGGAGTAGCACAGACCGTGTTGACGACGGTGGACGACAGCGGCAAATTGGCCGGAGAAGGAGAGGAGAGGGTTGGGGGGGTTTTGGAAAAGGAGGGGGAGGGTGGTTTAGATTCGGGGACTTTTTAAGTTTTTTTTTTTTAATATTATATTTTAAGTAAGCAGGTGGGTTTTGGGTCGACCCTTACCACCCATGCATAATGTGGGTCTCGACCCACCTAACTCCCAACACAACCCATGAACTGTAGGTAAAACCCGACCCATTAGAGCCCTTCCTCATAGCCACCGCCGAAGTCATAAATTTTTGTCAAGGTTAATATTGATAAAACAACCCACATATTATATATTCAATTTTTTAAGAGAGCTTTTTTGCAATTTTAAAGATATTATAAATGCTTGTTTATATATATCGAGAACAAAAAACTTGAGGGGGCTCAAGCCCTTGCAAATACATTAGCTCCATCCTTGCTTATAGCATAATACTAAAGAGGAAAGTACAAGCCTTCAAATCTCTTAGAGAAAGATCCCAAATAGTTTATTTTTATCTTGAACAACCCACACCATCTACACAAAAATCTAGTGAATCGATCATTTTTACATCAACATTAAGTTTTAATGAACAACCCTTAGAGCTGCCCACAATCAAGGAACCTTGTGAGAGGAAAGGGAGATAGAGTTTATAATTTTGCACCTTTAGAACTCCAAAGAAAATTTCTTGCATCTTTGAAAAGCTCCTCCATCGGATTAGAATAGTCACTAAAGATGAGGGAATTTCCATTCTTCCACAATGCCCACACAAGAATTTGAAAGATTGTAAAATGGTATAGATTATTAGAGCTGTTAATTCCCAAACTATGAGCAATAAGGCTGAGATGGCTCATAAGGATGAGATGGTGATGCGTTGCTATAAGAGATAGAATCCGAATATGATATGAAATAAGACAAGAGCGTTGCCTTTTTTTGACTTTTTGAGTGCATTGCTTCTTTGGCTTTTCTTTTCTCGTGAGGTCTCATCCTCAGTGGTGCGACACATCTAATGGTGTCAAAAGTGTCGTGTTGGCTAGCTATATTAGGCTCTGTGTGTGGTGCACATGCGTTGATTCGATGAACCGTCAACGATCCCATCATTCGGTGCCTAACATTTTCCTGTTATTTTCAGTGTTGATGGTCGTCTTCCTCCTAGAAGCTTTGTTATTGTTGTTTGTGGTTTTTTTTTCTAGTTATTTTGGTTTGGGTTCTTTTTAGCACAACTTGTTTATATGTTTTTCATATTTCGTCCAATGTTTCTTTTTATTTTCGTTTGTTTTTTGGCTTTTTTTATTTTTGTGTCACCTAAGTGCTATGTGTGATACTTGAGCATTTTTAGTGCATTGTATATGCAATAACTAAGGAACTATGTTAAGTAATTAAAGTACAAATTTTGTGCGCTAAAGTTTATGCTCAAAAATTTGTTAAATATTTTAAGAATATAAAGAGTGTCACAAGGATTATTGTTTAAATCTGATTTTTACAAAAAATTTCATAAAAGTAAATATGGAATTTTTAAAGTCAAAACTCATATCATAATCTTAAGTAAAGTATAAATTAAACGAAAGATAATGATAAGTTGACAAACAAAGAAGGAATGATGTGAAAATAAGCTAGAAACCTTTATTGTTGTGGAATGTATTAGAACAAATTAAAGAGATAAAAGTACAGTAAAAGAAAATATTATATGACAAATATAAGAAGTATACAATTTATGAAAAATACTGTATAAAAATATGAAAATTATACAATATAAAAATTAAGCAGTACAAATTATACCCCATAAGTTAAATAGTATAAAAATTAGACTGTTTAAAGATAAGCAGCATAAGAATTATACTGTATACAAGTTGTAAAACAGTATGGAAGGTTGTGGGACCTCATAAATAGTATAAAAAGAATACCGACAGTATGGGAAGTGTACTAGCAGTATATGACAAATATTGTTAGTGTAAATTTAGACTGTGTAAAAAATAATATGGGACCCACAAGTACACCCAAAGGGTCGAAAAAAGTCCGTGTCCCCCTCAATTGTGGCCAGTTTTTACAAATGGTGGAAGCAACTCTTGAAAATTACAAATTGGTCCCTAGACTAATTATTTCTGCTATTAAGGGCTCAGTAGATAAAACCATCTAAGTGCCACCTAAATTGTGGGAAATTGGCTGCATATTTTCCCTTCTTGGACTCGGTTTTAGCCTTCCACTTTGAGCAATTTTTATGTCAAAAAGTGTGAGCCATCACAATAGTAAATGATGAGTAAAAAATCACCCTTCGTTGTCAATTTTTTTCCATGTACACTTGAAGCAAAACAAGTCCCTTTCTCCCTACCAAAACTGGTAACCCCTAGTACTCTTTCTCAAGTACTTTTTTTTTTTTTTTTCAAAACGACAACTCCTAATCAATCTTATGATCAAGGTCAAGTGTTGTAGATCAAGGAAAAACTATTTTGGAGGTAAAAATCCTAACTTCACTTATTGTGTTTTAGGGTTTTGCTCATGTTTTGGATTGGAACTTCATGGGTTATGTTATAGATTGTTGTCAAGAATCCTAAAAGGTTTTCTAGCATCAAAAAGATGAACAAAAGCCCTTGAAATCTCTAGGTAAATTCTAAACCATAGCCTTGAAATGGTTATGCATATAAGGTGTCTGATTTAATGTTTATGGACTATGGTATTTACTAAGGACACTAATAATATAATTATTTAGTATTTTAATGTATGACTATGATGGTGGATAATTAAAAGACTAGGGTTTAATGCTAAGATAATAAGATTTTACAAACTTTGTCAAAATACAAAGTTTAAGCATTTTTAAGCATTTGAAGTGTTTGATAAAATGGTTCTAGATCATGGCATAAAAAGAAAATGTTATGGCTTGATTATTATAAGTATTAAGTGCTTACTAATGTGTTTGGAAAGGTTTAGATATGATTAAACCTTAGGAAAATAAGTTACAAGAAGTTAAGGTGCAAAAAGTGTGTTTAAGGATATTTTTAAAATATTTAAATGTCTAAGGCCCTTAGAAGCCAAATTATTCTCTGAGTTCAATATGAGATTTATTGAAAACATTTATTCAAACAACTTTCGTGAAGAAATCCCACTCAAATTTAGAGCTCAACAAGTCAAAAAATGTTGATTTCAGTTATGCCTTTTCAAGAACATCGTTAAGATGAATTATTTTAAGTAAAGTTAGAACATGAAAGTTGTAGATGTCATCGAAATAATATAAAATTATAGACGGTTAGTGAAAATTTCATACCGATTTTAAATTGTGAATTTTACGAGATTTTAATCATAAAATTTAAAAAAAGGAAAAAGTTATGAAATGGTTTGAATTAGACTAAGGATCTTTGGTAAGTTTTAATCCTTGTAAAAAAAAAAAAAAGAGAATGTTTTAGCATAAGATGGTTAATTTTGGTCCCGAGGCAAAAATGTCAAGATTTTTTGTTTCGGGCCAAAACCGTAAAATTGCATAAAATTGATGCCCCGTTTGTTTTTGTTCTCATAATTTTTGAAAATGTTTTCGCATGCTTTTCGAGACAAAAATTTTAAAAACACTTTCAGCATAATTCCTAAAAAAATATTATTTTTTAAAACAAAGATATTTTCACCAATTTTAAAAATAATACCAAACGGCCCCTAAATTTTCATTGTGAAATGTTGGCTTTTTATATTGCTATAGGTAGTGAGTAACCATAGATTCTAAGTTTGAAAGAATTTAAGGTTTCTATCAAGTAAAGAAAGAGAAACACGTTAAGGGTGTAATTATCAAGATTTTCATATTATGGGCCAAAACCATAAAATCTTGATAAAATAGTTTTTTCACAAAAAGTAAATTGATGTTTGGTTTTTCGTAATGTTATGAAAAGCAAGGAAATGTAAGTTTTTTAAAACAATTTCTAAAAGTTTTTCAAGAGCTTCAAGATCCGTCAAAGGCAAAATGATCATTTTTCATAAAAGGCCACAACGAACCCGAAACGCCCTATTTAGAAAAACACCCCTTAGAGAGAATTTTTTCATAACTTGCTACTAACGAGTTGGTAAAGTAAAAATGAAAAGTGTAGTAAGATTATGTCACTTATAAAAAACTGTTAAGAGTAAAATCGTTATTTTTAAGGAAACTGTTAAAAGGGACCCAAGCCCTTCGAATTAGCGAAACATCCTTAGATGAAAAATTTTTCATATCAATTTAAGTAACAAAACCGTCAAGTAAGACGGAAAATTTGACTAAGGGACATTCAGGTTAACAAACGGGTAAGCAAACTGATAAGCAATTAGGCAAGTTATTAAGAATGAATGCTTAATGTCTAAGTTATGTTATCGATCAAGTAGGTTAGTAATATGAAAAGTTAGCTACTAGTTGGGTGTCATTTACACAGAATACAAAGCTAACAAATAGAAGGAAAAAGAATAAAGTGGGAATGCTAGAGCAATGCTAAAGTAAGTTTCAAACCTCACCTATGGCATGAAGAAAATGATTTTCAAATGCTTTGAATATGTTTCAAATGTATTGCATTTTTTATACATAATGTTTTAAAGTTCAAGTCATGATTTGCAAAATGTTTGCATTTATTATGTTTAAAGTTTAAATGCTAAGTTATAGCACAAGGTATGTTTAGCATTGTATATGCTCTCTAAAGTTTACGAGAAGGTAAATCAATGATGATAATTAAAGTGTTGTACTAGCCTCTTAAATGTGAGGTATACAAGTTATGTTAAAGTTAAGACCTCGTTGTTAGATGTTAAAGTTATGACCTTATTGTTCGATAGTCTTAGGTCTTTCACCAAGGAAGCACTATGTTTATGATCTTATAATTGATGGTGTTGATGCGAACGCTTAAGCCCTCAAGATAAAGAAGGGATAAGAACGATGATAAGAAATTTAATTAAGTTATGAATAATCATAAAAAGTTCATAAATGGATGTTCATAAATGAGCATAAATAGAATCATGCGTTATGATCTTACTTGCATTCCTTTCCATGATATGTTTATAAAAAATATTTTAAGAAATATTTTACAAAGAATGTTCATGAAAAACATTTTATGAAAAATATTTACAAGAAAAAGTTCATGAAGAAAATTTTATGAGAAAAGTTTCAAAAGTAATGTCTACAAAGAATTTTTTTTAATGTTTTGTGAAATTATGTTTGAACTTACTGAATGAAAGCTCATTACAAATTCTTTCAAGCTATATGTAATTTTACAAAAGATTTGGTAAAACTAGTAGAACAGCTCGGTATTACGATGATAAATACGGAGGTTAGGTATGGAAACCAATACAACAGTCTTCGTTGCTTAAAGAAAAATGTTTTTGCTGTTTTAACGAAATGCTTTTCTAAGTTTGAAAAGATGTTTTAACAAAAGTTTTACGAAAGTAAATATTTCTTAATGAATTTTAGAAAACGTTTTGAATGATTTTCAAGTCAAGATTTGAGCTAGGTTTCAATTTGTGTTGTAACGAAAGTTGTAACAATTTTAAGTATATTTTAAAGAAAAAAAATTGCATAGTATTTTTTTATTACTGGTAAGTAAGATTAAAGTTTAAAGAAATGATGTTTTAAGCAAGTTAAGTAACGATCTAAAAAGACGGGTCACTGCATTATGAGATTCTTGACATTAGTTGATTGGATTTTTTAGTCAATTATAGAAGGTATGCTAATAATTATGTGTGTGCTTGATATTTGCTGTACTCCTGTAGGTGTCTATTTGTAGAGTTTGGTACACACTATTTTTCTTTGAGTATACTTAAGACTATAGGTGGAATTGGTTTGCAACTTTCATTTTTATAGCATTAACTTAGAAAAAAGTCTTTAAAAATATATAAATAAGAAGTCCTTTCAAAATACCCAAAAAAATAGAAAAAAAATCAAGTATCCCAAATATCTACATGCAGTTGGGCATGAGTAATTCTTGAATAAGAATCACAAATCAAGGCCTATTTGTCTTGTGAGTTTGAAACTTTTTTCTTACAATATTTTCTCCCATGAAAATTTTGATTTTTATTCAAAATCCTAATCAAATTTTTTGTTCAAACCTATAAAACAAATCAATCATGATCAATTTTTCATTTCTTTTTTTTTCTTTGCCATTAATTATGTTAATAAGTAGTTGTAAGGTTGGCCTAGTGATTTTTTTTCCCAAAAATCGACCAAGTGATAATTTCACACCTATTTTTAAAATTAAGGTTTTGTATTCAGTTTCTGCCCTCATTTTTTGAAAAAAAAAAAAAAAAAACTCTTTGTGAATAAATTTATTCCAAAAAAATGTCAAAACAACTATATCTAGCCCGCATTTGATTTGTAGATTCGAATTGTGATGATTTATCGTGGACAATTATGATCCACCAATCACAATACTTGTGATGGTTGGTATATGACTCCTTAGTTATGGCTTTGTTTGGAAACTCTAATCTAACACAAAAATTACAACTATTATAGTGTAAATATTTTACATGTTACAGTAAAAAGTAAAAGTTTGTTATACTGTAAAGCTCTTACATACTATAATTTGTAGGTTTCAACAAGATTTCTAAACACACCCCTAGTTATCAGCAAGGACGGATTTATGATTTGGTTTTAGATTGTTTGTGGGGGGGGGGCGGTGGTTGCGCGGGGGGTGGGCACACAAAAAGGCTTAAAAATTATATATGTGAATTAGGGGAAAAAAAGATAAGCTTCTTATAATATGCTCGATAATAAGCTTTTATTAAGGTATTACAATTATGTTTGACGGGTTTTCATACTTTAAAAGTGGTGTATAATAACCTCATTGTTAATACCATAAAAAATATCATTTTCAATATACACAATTAATTTATCATTTAAATGGTTCTTTTTACCAAGGGGATGTCATATGAACGGAATAGTTTTTTTTGAGACGAGAAGATTATATGGCGGAAATGTTCTTAAAAAATTATAAAAAAAGAAAGTGAAGATGGTCTTTATGTTTATTTTCTTTCTTGAGTGGTTAAAGTGGAGATAATCTACCAGTGGAGATGATTTTGTTATTGGTGTTTTCTTTTGCTTTTTAACCTGTAAACCCTTTTTTTGTATGACGATTTTTTTCCTTAAAGTACTTTAGAAGAAACAAATAATACAAAATCTTTCCCGTCAGATTTGACATAAAAATTTTAAAATTAAAAAAAAAAGTCATCAATAAGTACAGGTTAATGATATGTAAATTCAGAGAATAAACATGGATGAGGGCACTTGTCAAGATATAAACAGAAGCACCAATTAAAAATCTAATATACTTATTATAGAATCTCTCGCACGCCCCACTGACATGTATATAGATCCGTGCATGGTTGTCAGCATTTATGCATAATTGAAGAACCATAATTGGCATATGACTCTGAAATTTTCTCAATCTGACGCTAAAATGTGTGATAATGCACTAGACTAGTGCACAGAAACTTCGTTTTAGTTTGTGATTGGAGTTTTAGCAAATAAGATTACATACACCATTACACTATATTAGAGATCACAATGTCCTTCACTTCACATAAGAAGTTTCTAGAATAATCCTGCCTAAACATTGGAAGATCCATCGACGCCCTTGCAATGGTCTTGTACTCTTCTAGTTCTTCTCCAGTCATGCATGTTGTTTCCTGCACGTTTTTTCAACATTGATCCGCAATCACTCTTAAGAGATATTAGGATCAAAATTAAGAAATAAATGCAATATTTTTTTTTATTTTGATAAATGCGAAAGTTTAGACTGTTAAAATAGAATGATACTGCAGAAAATAAAATTATGTATTTATATATAATACATCTTTCTTAAAATAAAATTATATATACATATATGTATATATATATTACATCTTTCTGTTCTCCCTTCATTTCCAGTATTAGCAAATATGAAAAGTAACAAAAAAAATATATTTAGTGAAACTGCTCTGAGTATGAGATGAGCGGAAAAAAAAAAAGTATCGTGTTTAGGATGCAGCTGTATATATTTCAGCCAGAATATATGTAAAAAGTAAAATTTCAGTTGTGCTTCCGTTCAGTAAAAAAATTATAATTTTACTTTCATTATACAAAAATTATAATTATGCCTCCTTTTATTAAAAGGGTGATGTTTTGTTTTTTTTCCCCCTCCTTATTGGTGTCCTTACTGGAAAAGAAAAAGGAAAACAAAAAAAAAAAAAAACCAACTTCAGCCGCTGAATAATATTGGTCATGTCCTCTAAACATCCTTTATAATTCTCTCTGTTCCAAATACAAATTTGTCATTACCTTGCTCGCCAAGCTTGCCAATCTCTTTGTGTAGCCAAGAAGCTCAAGTTTCATTTGCTGATCGGGCACACAGGCAATTGCTCCATCAACTATGAAATGCATTTTCTTCCAAAAAAAAAAAAAAACAAGAACAAAATGCCTCATCAGTTTCTTTCTTTCTTTTTTGTTGTGAGCAAATACAGAAATCAACAGATCTAAGATACACATTGCAACTCATAGCTACATTAGAAGAAAACAAAATCAAAATTTGTAAGAATTTTCATAAGCTCTACATATGATTAACAAGAGGAGGAAAAAAAAGTGAATAAAATGAGAATAACAAATTGAGGGTTCGGGACATACAATCAATTTCTGATGATCATCACAGGAATATTGATCCCTTCCAAAGCAAACCAAGACCTTGAAGGTCCTCTTCATATCAACTTCAGCGAAACCAAAGAAAACTCCGAAAACTTGGTCAGGAAGAGCAGATGTTCCATCCTCTGGATTTCCATGTTTAATAATTTGTTAAACACACGAAAAGCATGTCATCACAAATTGAAAGCCAGAAAAAATGGAAAAAAAATACTATTGTACAGACTTGGGATTAAAAAAAATAAAAATAATAATGTAAGGAACCTGTAACTTCATGAAGGAACCCATTGAGATATATACCAGTCAGATAAATTGGTTCAATTGGCAATGCATTATCTATCCCTGTGACAATTATGATTGGAAGGATTTTTAATCAGGGAATATATATATATATATATATACACACATAAAAGCATCTATATATATATATATATATATATATATATAAGCAAGCAGAAAACATAAAAATGAAGCTAGTAAGAGATATTACAGTCTTCAAATGGAGGAAGACCCCAAAGCTCGGGCTGAAATTCAAGAAGCGAAGGAAGAACAGTATTTGCTAGGGAAGAACAGCCAGCTAATTCACCTCTGGGTGGAACAGCCACTACCTCCATTTTTGCAGCATTTGCTGCTTTAACACCAACCCTACACACACACACACACACACACACATATAAATATATACATATATGTGGCTCAAACAGTTGAGTACAAGAACAAGAAAAGTTCTTAGTCTTGTTATTGTTGTTCTAAATAACGAAGATAAAATGTTGCAAAGCTAGTGCCTAGTGGTATGCAATTACTTGTGATTTACGTAATCAGGAGAGTTAATCTTACATTGAGTCTTCAATCACCAGGCAATGAGCCGCGTCCACACCCATTCTCTTTGCTGCCTCCTCAAATCTGCCAAGAATACCGAATCATCACTACTACAAATTTGAGATTCAAAAGTGCTGATTTACGACTTTTTTTTTTGGGAAACGGTCGAAACTCTACCAAATTAAAAAAGGTGGGATGGACATTGTCAAGTTTTGGCAATTTTTTGGTAGGATTTAATAAGGAATTTCAGGTTCATCAAAAGTATTAACACAATTATAAACATAGATAGTTATTTTCTTGGAATAATTATTGCTGTGAGAAGGTCCTTACATATCTCCTGAAGGTTTCCCTTCCTTCACTTGATCACTGCCGAGAATCACTGAAAAGCGTTCCTTCCAACCTGCACAAAATCGTGAATGAAAAAATGGATAAAAATATATTTAGATCGAGTGATTGGGTACAAGAAAAATTTGTATCATATATTAAGGACCAAATCCATCTGTTACAAACTCTATGCGAGAAACCAGCACAAATTCTTCTAAAATCCAATAATTGTGAGCACTATGAAAAAAAGAAAACATAAAATCTCCTTTTCCTCCAAGCAATTGTAGCGGGAATATCCTCTGATATTAGAAAGGATAAATATCAAACAAAAACAGAGACTACCATATTTCTTAGTGTTTTGTTGAAGGCAATAATGTAGTCAATAAAGTGAAGAAATTAGGACAACCTTTTTGGTAGGAGATTTTTAAGTCTATGTACTCTCGCGAGGAGTTTGAAGCGAGAGCAAATGGAATTCCGTGATTGTAGAGATGCTTCATTAGGCGATTTGCACCAGGAAGTGGTTTGGCATACATCCACCTATGATCATTTACATAGTTTTTGTACACATGAAAGTCGAAAGAAGAAGTTGCAGAAATAGCGTAGTTTTAGTACACATGAAAGTCGAAAGGAGTGATTGCGGAAATAACCCAATGGTAATTCCGCACCTAACTCGACTACAATGTGTAAAGTTCAAATTTTTCTGTCTTGCATTCAAAAAATTAAAAAAAAAAAATCAGAAAAATTAAATTATATGTAAATTTAGAGAGTTACCTTTCTTGATACATGGGGATTATCTCTCTGATGTATTGATCAGGTGTTAATGGGAGATCGTAGTCTTTAACAATGGCAGCTGAGGACTCTTTCAGCGTTTTCCCCAACGCCTTATTCCTTTCTTTTTCCTTGTCCAAAACCTTCCCATACTTGGCCAAAAACTCTTTCAAAACACCCCTTGTTGCTCTCTCTGCCCAAACACACACAATTAAAAGTTAGAGAGAGAAAGAGAGGAAACCTCGCTATTTCACACAAACCTACACATGTGGCATAAACGGAGGTATATATGTGATATGAAACTAAGCAAATTACATCATAATCCTATAAAAAAAAGTTTCATTTTATATCTATCTATATATATATATATATATATATATGTATTTACCTGTGTCTAAAAGGGTTCCATCCAAATCAAATATAACAGCCAAGATTTTGGTTTTTGTTGAGCACATAGTCGTGGTAGAGCCCAAAAGGGTGAGTCCTTAGTTGTCCCAAAAAAAGAAAGTGATACAGCCTTGAGAAAACCAAGGATATAGCTTTAATAATACGGATGAAAATATGTAAGAGAAGGATGCCCTACAATCCATCTTGTTTAATCTTGGACTATATATAAAAAGAAGCCTAAGAGTTAAAACAAAATTACACGAATCCGAGTGTTATGGGAATTCTGTATAACAAGTAATTTTCTGATAAAACTGAAATGCCAAAAACGATTCATAATATATACTCTCATTGAGTTGGAAAATCAACGGCATTGTTCAAAATCCCAAAAGGGGTGCTTCTGTAGCGTGAAGGATATTAGTTGCATGCATATTGGGATCGGAATTAGAGAAACGCCATTTCAATTTGGGGGTGAAAAGGACACACAGGAATTTGTTGCTTTCCTTTACAGAAGCACTTTTGCCACGAAAATGGAAAGGCAAGGGAGAGGGAAAGATATTCGAGGAATATTATTTTATTCTTAGATCTTCTTTCTTCTTTGTTTTTTTCTAAGGTGTTCTAGCTTTTTTTCTTGGGCCTGAGTCTTAAAGTCATAGGAAAGTTACATAAACACCATCTTTCCAAACTTACATTTTATAAGTTTCACAAATGCTTAAATAAAACAATTTAAACATGTAATATAAGTAGTAGTGTGGGACAACTTTATCGAATGTGACATAAATAAACACATTTTTTAAGTATGACATAAAATGTGATTTTCTCCGAAAGGGTCATTCTTTCTTGCTAAAAGCTGGCGAGTCGAGTCAGGCACAAAGATATCCCATATAGCGGGTTTTCCTCATTGGATTATAGAAATCTCTCAATTTCTACAGCTTGTAGGTTTTTGATTTGGAGCGATCTTGTTGAGTACCCGTGTTGAGGACTTAGAATAGCAAAATACCCAATCTTTTTTTTTTGTCTAAAAAAATAAATGTGTATTTATACAACACATTCGCGCGTAAGCCTTAATAATTCATAACCTCTTTCTCTGTCTAATTATCTTTGTTGCCACATGTAGACTCGGGACACTGACCCTCGATCGTCGCCATATCGTCTCTACTTGGGCGTGTACCAAACCTTTGCCACCAGGTAAGTGATCACTCACTAGGCGTGACTTTGGAAATCACTACAGGTTCATATCCCTTTGCATGCAACCCCATGGTTAAAATCCAATGAGGAAATTAGGTGACATACACAACCATTACATGGTTTTGGATTTAATGTCACATTTTTCGTGGTAAAGGTTTTTTGTCATGTTTTATTGACTTCTAACTAGTTCATTTGTAAGACATAAATCCAAAACTCCAATATCCATTACAGATCGGAAGGATATATATATATTTCTATTAATATTTATAACGCATTCTTCAAAATTTCTCTAACCTAATCTATCATTGAATATCGTAGGCCACCAAATGGATCCTGCATCATCCTTCAACTGTTGTAAAATTCTCTCTCTAAAAACTCGCCACAAAAAATTATTCATTCTTGTCAGGTTTGGAATGCTCACTCAGACAAAATAGCCGAAGATGAAGGCACCACTTATACGTTCTACATTCACTTTGCGCACTCAAATGGTCCAGAACATAACTTTTGACTTTTGTTCACTTTTCCTGGGAATATATTCGGCATCACATTCCATCAAGGAGCCCACTACAGAACATCTGCTGCCAAATTATTCACTTATTCCGGTCATCATTCAAACCACTTACATCAACCTTTGGTCTTTCTGTGCTCAAGAAGGAGCATACACAACACAAGCAAAACTCCAAGAGATATTCTTCTCGTGTTTTTTGTCCTTTGCATACTGCACTGGGATATTAAAATTGGAGTATAGGGTTGACCTTCTACTTTCTGTGCTTTAGAATGAGCATACAGAACACAAGCAAAACTCACTGATTTCTACTTGATTGCGTTCTGTGGTTTAGTAATCCGAAAGAAAATCGGCTATCTATCATAAGTCTTGGCTCTTGCCATTCATAAAATAATAGGTATACAGTACAAACATAATATAAGTATAAGGAAGCAAGATTTAACTCGTCCAAAAGAAAAAGAGAAGGGGATGAACGCATGAAGATTCAATCCAAAAAAGAAACGAACACATACATCATACTGAATCTAATGGTGAGCCAAATAATACATGCCTTCGACTGGGCTACGGCATTTTCATAAAAACAAGAAAATCACCCTGAGCAATTGGGTCAATCTTCTACACTCCATCCAACAGGAACAAGGAAGAGCTAAGGGGGAATGCAGATCAAACCAACCAAGTCTACATATATATTAAGCTATTATAAACCACACATATAACATATGACCCCAAGAAGTAAAGAAAAAATCTGAAAAATAAGAAAACAATGATCTAGAATAGCTGAACACCAAGGGTGAGAAGCAGTACTCGTCTTCTGTCCATCATAGATTTAGAAAGCCAGTCACCTGATGCTATCACTGCAGAACATAATTACATGCATGACTAAATCAATCAAACAAAAGATATTAGTGAAATTATTTTGAAAAAAGAAGAGAGATTTACTAACCTCTGCATCCTCCCCACCGGCCTTCGATGTGCCATTCATCTTTTGGATGTCTTCTGTAGGAAAAAGACAACAAAGGAAGATAAAATTGAAGCGAGCAAGATAACACTTACAAAGTATACACCGTCTCATATTATCCAAAATATCAGGTCAAACAAATTCAAAGTACTTAATTTTTGTGCTCACAAGGAAATTATATACAGTTGTAACTTTTCACATAGCATGTCCTCCAAGAATAAATTTCTTAAGTAGGTCGACAGTATCAGCACAAGGGCAGTGCCGTATTTGTTCAGAACAGCACAAGTATAAAGTATAACACTGGCTACAACTACTCAAAGACATTCAAAGAATTAACTAAACATATGGATTAATTCCGATACAATAACAAAAATTACCCGCATCCTCTGGGATGTCAGAAGTCCACAAAGTGAGGTTGTCCCTAAGAAGCTGCATAATCAATGTACTATCTTTGTAGGATTCCTCGTTTAGTGTGTCAAGTTCTGAGATAGCTTCATCAAAAGCTTGCTTTGCAAGATGACAGGCCCTGTTACAAGTGTGCGCATCAAACAGGATGCTAAAATACGCCAAACACTAGTCAACTTGAATGTGGTAACCAACAAACCTCTCTGGTGAATTCAGGATCTCATAGTAGAAGACTGAGAAGTTCAAAGCCAAACCCAGTCGGATGGGATGTGTAGGAGGCAATTCAGCCTCCGCTGTAGTCGTAGCAGTCTGCATGCAGGTGGCATCAAATAAATTTAATGAGACCAGAGATAGAGACAGAGACAGAGAGAGAAGTCGACACAGTATATTTAGAATAACATTTGCGCAACAACAGCGAACAAATGATAAACGGCCCGCTCCATAATGAAGGTTTACCGAAAACCACAAGCCAGATGAAATTAACTTGGGAGTCTAGGAGAAGACCCAATTTTCTTAAAAAAGTAACGCTGAGTTACCAATTACTTCAAGAAGAATGCACTAAAAGGAAATATTGCCACATTCAAGTATGAGATGAATTAATAATCATAAGTATCTAAAATACAATTAAAAAAAATCTGAATAAAAGTTCTTTTCACATAGACAATAGAGCTTAAACAAACCTGAAGGCTGAAGCTCAATCAAGAGACAAAAACTTTATTTCTACTCTAATTAGGAGAATATAAGAATATACCTTAATGAATTCAATTCTTATGAAGAGAAAAGGGGAGAAAGAAGAACCTCATAAGCTTTCTTTGATTGCTCAGCAGCTTCTTTTTTCTCTTCGCCAGTCTTGAACTCAGCAAGATAACGATAATAATCTCCTTTCCTGCAACCAAAAAAAGTTTTCGATCAATAATTTCACAACACACTAAGGTCCTTACGTCAAGAACATATGAATAAAATCAGAATTGGTTTTGTCCACTACAAAACTTTTCCTACATCTTGTAGTAGAAGACTGTTGATTCACCAGCCGTAGCTGATGGAATGAGATGCTCATCAATCACATTCATGATGTCACTACAAATGCTCGACAGCTCCGATTCAACCTTCTGCCGATACTCCTTTATCCGCTTTACGTGTGCCTCATTTCCTTTTGCTTCCTCCTTCTGCTCTATTGATGATAGGATCCTCCATGATGCTCTTCTGGAACCAACAACATTCTTGTATCCAACAGAGAGCAAGTTACGTTCTTCAACAGTCAATTCAAGATCAAGATTTGCAACCTTCTTCATTGCATCAACCATCTCTGTTAAAATTTAGTGCCAAAAGAAAGAAACAGAGATTAAGCTTCTTACGGAAGGATACATGGAAAGAAAAGTCTCAATCAAGCTAATGTAATCAAACCCATAAACTAAATGGCCATTAAGTTTTTTTGGAATTATTAAAAGACAAAACTTAAGGGGGGAAAAATGTTTATGATACATGTTCCTAAGAAAAGAGGACCAAGAAAAAGAAAAAGATAAAGGAAACAGAAGAAGCGGATTACTAGAAGCAAGCAAATCCAGGAAAAAGAACACGTTTAACAGGTTCAATAGCTGCTCTTCATAAGAACCTTTTTTGGAGTAAAACCAGTAAATACATGCAGAATCATATACACAGTTACTTGGAATCGCCTTTCCCAGTTTTTTTTTTTTTTCCCATCTTTAAAAAACTTCTATAAGTGGTAGACTTAAAATTCCGCGCAAATCATATCCCATTAACACTGCAAAAAAAGAGACAAAAACAAAATCTTTTCAACAGAAAATTTCTCCATCCCATCACAAAAACACCTGATCCTCAGTTCAGGTCATCCAATTACCAACCAACATATTCGATCGTCTGGTCTCCTTCAATTTCTCGCCAATAAGAAAATAATTCACTGAATTAAGTGACGGAAAAAAAAAATTCAACTTCAGATTAAAGTATAAACAATCACCTTTGCGTCGATAAACCAGAAAAAAAAAACAATTCGAATCAATCACAACAAACGCAAAAGCTATTGTGAAAATAAATTGCGATATATACCAAAAAAATGGAAAAAAAAGAAAGGACAAACTAACCATCGTAGCGTTCGGCCTGCTCAGCGAGCTTTGCAACGTAGACGAAGCTCTCACGGTCTTTCGCCATGGCCGATCTCAGAGAGAGACAAAATTAGGGTTTTTTCTTTGGGATGAAGGAGGAGGAGAAGTGAGGTGTGTCTTTTCTCTCTCCAAAACAAAAAAGCTTTTGGTTGGGAAATTCGTCCCCGTCTCTGGTCCAACAGTCGCATATGCAATCAAATCTATAATCTTAATTTCCGAAATGTCAATTAACTTGCGTATTTGCCAAAAAAAAGTAAATTTAATGAATTTTTTTTTAATGGTTAGATGTTATTCTTTCAACGGTTTACGCAAGCTACGGCTGAGCTGAGAGTATGGTCTGAATTTAGCCTGTCGTTCATTGCCACGTCACTATTTCTAACTCAGGTCCAAGCTTTACTCAAAGCGTTCAAATCCTATGCATATTTTAACAAATAGAAACTCGACACGAAGATATTCGTTGCCAATTCTAATCGTACTTTTTATTTTTCTTCCATCTCTTTCGGTTAAGAGGAATATGGAAGTGTTTGTATTCGTGTTAGTTTCAAGATGTGGGCCATACGAGAATTTTCAACAACATCTGGACCGTTCAATGCTCCTAATGTCGACGGACCAAGTTGTTTGTTGGAGCGGAATGATTACAAGTTATATTCACAAATTCGTAGAGGTGGCAGCTAATGCGTCGACGTCAGATTGGTAAAAGTTATCATCTTTGTATGGTCTGTGCCGTCAGGTACTTCGTATCTTGCCAGAAGCATTGTACACGCTAAAAAATAATTACTAATAAAAGAAAATTACTGATCGCTTTCAAAAAAAAGGCCAAAAAAAAAAAAATAAATAAAAAATAAATAAAAATGATCACATAAAATAAAAATGGTTCGTCCGTGAATGTTGTTCAAATTAAGTGTGTTAACAACATTATGAGCCCGATAAACTAATAGATGAAAAAAAAAAATATTTAGGATAAAATAATATATATATATATATTTTTTTTTTGTAGATCCTCGACTTGGGCCAATGAGCTAAATTAATAAAGGAGAAGGTGTGATAATTCACATAAATGCTACTTTCTTAGACTTAATTTTTGTTTATGATATAAAATGTGAAAAGTTTTGATGCCACAAACTTGGTGTATGTCACACCGTAACATTTGGCGTGTCCCAGTTCTATTGAAATATTTTTCATCCCTCGAGGACATGTTGTGGTGTCCTCTGGGACATGTTACGTGTCCCACTCGAATATTTTGTGTGTCCCTCCAAGGCATATTGTGGTTGTAACGCTTTAACCCTCCATTGGGCTCTCTTTTCGTACCATGGACTCTTGTAGATCTTATATTTGTTAGTTATACGTACTGTCCCTTTTGGCATCTAGTGTCCCTAGGAATTTTTTTCACGTCCCCCAGCATTCGAACATGATACATCTTGCTTATAAAGTTTTTAAGTTAAATGCTGGTACAAATTGATCACTAATGACTTATTAGTAGCTGGTATTGTCCTTTGGTTCATATTACCATAAAGGGAAAGAGCTGTTAAAGATTGTTATGGTATAAAAGAAGCTGTGAAAGCTATTTCCTTCCTCTAATTTTCCTTGGTGCTTGTTTTTGCATAGGCCAAAGCAATAGAGCTCCCACAATGTAAACCATTTAGAGGCTTCTACGCCAGAGGGATGAGAGATACGCAATGGAGAGAGGTTGAAAAGAAAAAAAAAAGAATAAAAGGGTACAAATGGAAAGCATAATATTAAGAGTACATATGGCCTATTAATTTTCATTGTTTGAATATATGCTATTTATTTCTAATAGTAATAGTAATTGCCCTATTCATTGCAATTTCCTTAAAAATTAATAGGATGGAGTTAAGACGATAAAAATTAATAACATATGTTACAACAATTTTTTCAAAACCCAAAAATGCCTTATTCATCTCTTTCTTAACTCCTTCACTCTATCATGTGCTCACTTTATCTCACGCTCATTTGTTGCCTCTCACGTCATCGAAGTACCAATGTTTTTCTTCTTTCGACCTCCTTCTTCTTCCCTAACCCTCCGCTTGTTAGACTAAGTACCCTAAGAATTAAATGATTTAATAAGTTTTTGGAGACATTTAATCAATAAAGAGTTTATTTATTATTCATATATCAAACATTGTCCTGTTTATGTTCATTTCTGTTGAATATATTATTAGTAAACAAAAGTCTGACACTGTCAGTCTAAACCTTTAAGATCATGCATATGATGGACAGATTCTACAAAAGACATGAATCTTAAAGGCGATAGTATAAATAATAAGGTCCACAATTGAGGGAATAAAGTTGGGCGCTTTATTCATATTAAGATTGTTATGTTGTCTACATCCCTAATGGGTGATGACATTAGTCATTGGAGTAGGACATCGAAAGTAGAAACATTGATACATTATTATAGGAGATGATATATTGGATTAGGACAAAAAGTTGAATTGATTTGATTGATAATTCTGTTTGTTTAAATCAATTCATTTTAAATAATCATATGTGTTGTTTCTTAATCCTGAAATAAATTAATAGGCCCGTATTCTTGATTTGTGTCTTTTGATGTACTAAAAGGTGACATCTTGATTTAATGATGATACACATACCGGTATGTTGGAGACATGACTCTTGATTTACATAGACTTATTATTCATAAATATAGAATCCATAGCTCTTTTGTAGAGTTAATGATATTCTCTTATAGACATTATCTTATAATTGAAAGAATAGACTGCTCAACCATTTGGATACAGATGTGCAACTAAATGGTATACTATTTATAGATAGTAAGTATTCTAATGGTGAGATAATGGAACATAAAATAAACATAATCGGGAAGGTAAAATGAAATTTATCTTTAAGTCGATTATGAATATCCTATAAGGATGTTACACATCATGATATGTCATAAATGATTAGCTTATTGGAGCTTCGTAATTTTATAGAGTTCGAGAGAGCATGTTTAAGCTTTTAGTGGAGTAGCGTTATAGTTGATAATTATAAAATATATGTATCTGAAATATGTTATTTTATAATTATAAGAGCTTGATTTATATATATCCATCAGGTCCTCTTTGCTAGCTCATAATAATTCCTATAACGATACAATATGTTTTTCCTATATATTGGCTACTTATGTTAAATATTAGATTGATTGAAATTCGAAAGATTGGATTTAATAATTCATGTTAGTTTATTGGTTGAATTAATTTTGTGAATTAATTTAAGATAAATCTGTTGAATTATTTGAATATATTTTATTTGATTTTTATTTGATATAGGATTATTTGTAAATGATTGTTTTAATTAGATAATTTCTCTATTGGGCTATTTGTATTAAAATTGAGGCTCGATTTAAGATTCCTCTATGAAATATGACATTATAAGATTTCTAAATTATCGCTCAGTTGGTAGGTCGGTGGCCAAGTTTGGCAGGCTTGTGGAGCTAGTTTGGCAAGCTGATCTCCTAGATTGGCAGGCTGAACATTGGATAATCTAGTTTTGTGTGTTTGACGCATTTTTCATCAGAAGTTGATTTAAATTCAAATTTTGAAGCCTAATTTGATAGGGATTGATCCCAAATTCGACCACTATATAAAGGGAACTATTTTTTATTGTTCCTTGGATCATTTAAACAGTAGAGAATGAGTACTCTAATGAGAAAAACTCTAAAACACTTGGAGAGCTATTGTTCAGCACCTCGAATATTAGATCTAGGTATTCTCAAGTGGTTGGAAGGAGAGTCACTAGAGGAAAGACTGTATGATGTGCGACCATTTGCACTCCGATTGTAAAAAGAGAATAGAAAGGAAGACCAGTTGATTGAGGCTCTTTTGGAACGTTCTTTTCTATTCAGCTTCTCTGCAGTCTTTGGTATATAAAAGAGATACATAAGATCCTTTATTTATTTATGTACTTAGCATATCAAACTTGTTATTTAGAAAAGACATTGATTTAAAAAATTTTAAAATTCTACTACGTATCGGTTTCCAACAATTAGTATTAGAGCCATGGTTTTACGTTGATTTTACGGGTTTGTGATTATGCTATGTATATAAATTATGTGATTTTATCCTCTCCTATCTTGAATTATATTTTTTAGAGAGTCGGTGCTCTAGGATTTCTATATAATGTTTACATGAGATTACGTAGTGGATATTTATTAATTAATTATGATTAATTAAATTTTCGTTTTAATTATTATATTAATTAATTAATTTTGCCAGTTATGGTTCCTTTAAGATTAGAATGTGTATCTAGGTTTTTCATGTAATTAGATGGTGGTCTATTACCGTCTAAGATTCATTATTTTAATTTTGGTTTGAAAATTTTGTATTAAAATAATTATTCAAAGTGAAAACGGATCTAGAACATGGAGATGATTTCAGTTTTATGCTTTTTCTGTGTTTATAAATTTTTGTGTTGTTAAATTTTTGAAAAATAAATTAAAACTGCTTAAAATTATTTTTACAAAAGGTTTGAAAAAATGGTGGTTTAGTGTCGGTCGACAGGTTGGTGGTCGCAAACCAACAGGTTGGTAGCGGGGCAAAACCGTTCTGTAAAACAGTGCGTTTTTTGGGCGTAGTTTTTAATTTTGTTTTTTGAAACAATTTTAATAAACATGAAATTTTATGATAACTAGAAAAATAAATTTTCCATCTATGTGAGATTGAAGAATTGTATACAGGCAACACATGAAAAATGATACAATGAGAAGATACAAGAGGAAGAATTGATATATGTTTTGATTTATCTTTTGTAATCTTTATTTTCTTTTCTCTAGGATGAAACCATGATATTACAGCTGTTTATTATATTGTTTATAGCTTTGCATATTTTGTTGCTTGTCTAGATTATAATATGTTTTTTAATTTATGTTGATAACATGCCATATAGAATAGGGAGTGTCGCTCATTAAAAATTATTCATACGTGTTAACATAATATTGAGTGGGAGAAGGTTTTGAAAGAGAGGACTTAAGGTCTTTATTGTTGATTTGTAGGTAACACATGAGGGTTCCAACCCCTAAGAAGGGTTTGTATCATGTACCGGGTTGGATCTCCAAAAAGATAATTTGCTTTAGTATGATTTATCGTTGTACACCCCTAGGTGACGATTATAAGTCATGGATAAAGTAGTTAAAATGATGGTTATACATTCAAAATTAATTTTATTATTAACAGAGCTCCTAGGGGAGGTTAATAAAGCTAATGGCCAAAGAAACGATTATTAGTATATGCTATATCAAACAGGTCTTGGATGACATATATTAATTGGAGGGGATCTGTATTCTTAATTGAATTTGGCAAGTCTGCCATTAGGCAGCTTGTTGAATCCTGAGCTTTGAATTATTGTTGTAAGGTTGTGATTTTTTTTAAGGTTTTGACACATAAACACATTGTATGCTTACTTGTTTGTGTTATCTTACTAAACTATTATGAAATGTTTGCTTATGTTTGGTATATGATTATTTATTATAGATTAAAATGTCTAAAAATGATTTATCTTTAATACTTAATAAAAACACATTAACTGGCAAGAATTATAATGATTGAAAATGGAACCTAGGTATCATTCTATCCTTTAAGAAACTAAAATCTATGCTAACCACACCGTGTCCTCCTGAGCCTACCAGCAAATCCACTAACGAATAAATCCAAGTGTATAATTGTTGGAAGGATGCTCATGATAAAGCCTACTATTATATTATGGCTAGTATGAATAATGCGCTATAGGCTCAACATGAAGATTATGAGACTACTAGGCAGATCTTAGATAATATGGAAGATATGTTTGGAGGCCAAGCCTTAACAAAACTATAAGGGGCTCTTGAGAAGCTCCTCAACTGCAAACAAAGATTGAGGACTCCTATGAAGGAGCATATGATATTGGTCATGGGTTAACTTGCTGAGACTCAATCCAATGGAGCTGACATTGATGTTGAGTCACTGATGACTATGGTCTTTGAGACTCTCTCTAAGGAGTTCATCATATTAGAGCTTCATATAACTTGAGCAATGGACATAATATGACCTTGATTGAGTTGATGAAGCAATTACATGATTCTGAAAGTCAGATCAAGGAAGCTTTGGTTGGTGGCGAGGTAAACTTGGTGCTTGCATCTGGCTCCAATCCTAATTTTAAGAATGGAAAGAAGCAAAAGGCTAAGAATGGAAGTCTTCTGTTTTGGCAAAAGGTAGAGAACACAAGTCACCAATTTATTGAAAAAGCACGCTATATCATTACATGATTTATTATGAGCTAACAAAGAAGACCTGATGAACCTATATAGTTCAAGCTCCGATAATTATAAAATATAATATCTCAAATATACATTTTATAATTTACAACTCTAACACCACTCTACTAAAAGCTTAGAGCTACATTTTTGAACTATATAAAATTACGAAGCCCCAAATTAGCTAAGTATCTATGATATATCATGATGTATTGTATCTCTATAGAATATTCATAATCGGTTTAAGGATAAATTCTATCTTATCTTCTCGATTATTTTTATCTTATGTTCTATTATCTCACTATTAGAAAACTTACTATCTAAAGACAATATACCATTTAGTTACACCTATGCATCTAAATGGTTAAGCACTCTAGTTTTCAATTGCAAGATAACGCATATAAGAGAATATCATTGACTCCACTAATGGAGCTATGGAGTCCATATATATAAATAACAGGTCTGTACTATCAAGAGTCATGTCTCCAACATAACGGTATACGTACCATCACAATGTCAGGATGTCACTCTTTGTTACATCAAAAGACATAAGTCAAAATAACGGGCCTATTAGTCATTTCAAGATTAAGATACAGCACATATGATTGTCTAAAGTGAATTTATTTGCACAGATGGAATTATTAATCCAAATCAATTCAACTTTATATCTCGATCCAACACATCGTTACCTATGACAATGTACTAATGTTTTTACTCGTAGAGTCTAACTCCGATGGCCAACATAAGCCATCTTTCGTCAAGGATGTAGACAACATAATAATTTTAGCATGAATAAAGTGCCCCATTTTATTCTCCCAATTGCAGATCTTGTGATCTAGACCATCACCTTTAGAATCATGTCTTTCGCATAATCTGTCAATCATATGCATGATTCTTAAAGGTTTAGACTGACAGTCTTAGACATTTGTTTGCTTAACATATATTAAACAAATATGACTGAAAAGAGGACAACATTTGGCATATGAATAATGAATAAATTCTTTATTGATAAAATGTCTCCAAAAACATATTTCAACATTTTAGTCCTTAAGGCATACATGTCTAATAATCTCTCACTTGTATTAAGTAAGTAAATATGACATATCACACATCCTATAGCTTCCACGTACCTCTTGAAGACCCTTACAGTTAATGTCTTCGTGAATGGATTAGCTAAATTGTCCTCAGATGTGATTTTACATACAGCAACATGCCTGCCCTCAATGAAGTCCTTTATCACATAATACTTCTGATGAATATACTTACTATGAAATCTTGGTTTTTTAGCATTAACTATTGCTGCAATGTTATCACAATACAGCGATATTGCTTTTTCTATGCCAAAAACTATTTTAAGATCCCTAAGAAACTTGCAGAGCCACACTGCTTTTTTCGAAGTATGACTAGCTGCCACATACTTGGCTTCCATTGTTGAATCCAAAGTGTAATCTTGCTTGACACTGCTCCAAATAATGGCACTGCCACCTAGAGTAAACACAAAACTAGAAGTCGATCTGCTCGAATCTAGACAAAATTAGAAATCCAAATTTGTATCTCCTAGAGGTGTTAAATCCTCACCCAAATATACAAGCATATACCCTCAAGTCCTTCTTAGGTATTTGAAAATATACTTGACTGCAATCTAGTGGTTCAGCCCCGGATCCAATTGAAACCCACTTAATATCTAGACCGCATAATTAACATTCGATCGTGTGCAAAGTATGGTATACATGAGACTACTCACTGCCAAAGCATAAGGCACCTTCTTCATGTATTCTCTTTCCACATCAGACTTTGGCGAGTCTTTCTTAGAAAGAGTAATTCCAAACCTAGATGATTGCCCATCTTTCTTAGAATTCTACATTGCATACCTCTCAAGAATTTTATCTATGTAGCATGTTTGGGAAAAAGCTATCGCTATTTTCTTTCTATCCTAAAAGATCTAGATACCGAGAACATAATTAGCTTCGCCTAAGTTTTTCATGTCAAACTATTTGATCAACCATAATTTGACCAATGACAATGCCCCAATTTCATTGCCAATTAGCAGAATGTTATCTTCATAGAGCAATAGAAAAACCACCTTTTCATCCTTAATGTGTTTATAAATACATGGTTCGTTCATATTTTGTTCGAACCTATAAGTCTTGATCATCTAATCAAATCTTATGTTCCAAGAACGGGAAGCCTGCTTAAGTTTATAAATTGACTTTAGCAGCTTGCAAGCCTTACCCTCTTGACCCTTAGCTTTGAACCCATCTAGTTGTACCATATATATGGACTCATTAAGATAGCCATTCACAAGAGCTTCCTTGACATCTATCTGTCAAATCTCGTAGTCGAGAGTGACAACTATGGAAAAAAGAATGCGGATGGACTTAAGCATGGCTATAGGTTAAAAGGTTTTCTCATTATTGATTCCTTCCTTTTACGTGTATCTCTTAGCTACCAAGCTAGCTTTATAGGTTTTGACTTTTCCATCTGCTCTTTTCTTTTTCTTATAGATCCACTTACACTCTATAGGTTTTACCCTTTCGAGAAGATCTACAAGTTCCCAAACCTGATTAGTCTCCATAGACTTTATCTCAGTATTCATGACTTTTGTCCGAAGTTTTGAGTCAACATCCTCCATGGCCTCTTCGTAAGTATAAAGATCCTTGTCATGTTTATTCGGTTCAGTTGAAAAGGCCTCACCATTGAACATATACCTCTTGAGTTGACTCTCGATCTTCCCACTATAGCAAAGCCCCTTAGATTGTTGTTCGATTGGTTTTTCTACATTGATTGGACTAGTTTCTACTGGAACCCCTGGAGTGATCGAATTACTCCCCAACTACTCAAGTACCACTTTACTTCAAGGCTTAAAGTCATTCATGTAACTTTCCTCAAAGAAAGTTGCATTTATAGAAACCACGACTTTATTTTTCTTTAGGTTATAGAAATAGCCCCCTTTAGTCCCTTTTGGGATATCCTACAAACACATAAACTTCTGAACATACTTCCAATTTATTCGCTTCCTTATACAGGACATGACCAAACATCCCCATATGCAAATATGATTTAAAGATGTCTTTTCCCTGTCCACAACTCGTGAGGAGTTTTAGGAACTGATTTTGAAGGCACATTGTTCAAAAGCCAACATATAGTTTGTAGTGAATATCCTCAAAAGGATAAAGGTAATGATGAATAACTCATCACAGACCTAACCATGTTCAACAAAGTCATAATCCTTCTCTCAGCTACGCCATTTTGCTGTAGAATGCCCGACGCAATCAAATGGGATAAAATCCCATTCTCTAAAAAGTGTTCCAAGAAATCATCAGAGAGGTATTCACCAGCTCCATTAGATCAAAGTGCTTTTATGGGTTTACCTAACTGCTTCTTCACTTCAGCTCGAAACTCCCTGAACTTGTCAAAAGTTTTACTTTTATGATGCATTAAGTAGACATACCCATACCTTGAGTAATCATTAATAAAAATGATGAAATACTCATACCCTCCTCGTGCTTAGATGTTCAAGGGACCATAAACATCACTATGCACAAGTTCTAGAACCCCTTTCGGCCCTATTACCCTTAGACCGAAATTGTCTTTTGGTTATTTTTCCCTCCAAACAAGATTCAAATTGTGAAATAGATTCCATCTCAGGCTAATATGACCTAATCGCAAATGCCAAATATAGGTTTTATTAGACCGAGAAGTCTTAAGTCTTTTATAGTTATTATCATTAACCTTAGTGTAAAGTAGTAAGTCCATCTTAGGTTTAATAAAATATAGATTGTTTTGCATCCACCTGTCATAGATAAAAGATTTGTTTTTACGAATCACCACTTTATTATTAAAAGAAACTATATAAGAATCTTTAAATAAACATGCTATAGATATTAAATTCCTTTTAAGTTTAGGAACATAAAAACAATCTTGCAAAAGTAAAATCTTATGGTTATGAAAATAAAGATGGACGTCTCCCACTGCTTCAACCAACACCAAAGATCTATCACCTATCTCAAGCACGAAGTCTTCATACAATAGACTTCTTGTTTTTTTGAATCTCTATAGAAAAACACTAACATGATTACTTGCTCCAGAATCTATAACCCAAGTGTAATTTGATTCCTCAACCAAACAAGTTTTAATAACCAAAAGATCACACCTACCTCCTCGAGAAACGAAGTCCTTGCAATTTCTCTTGATGTGAGCTTCTTTGGGTTGTTCTTTTTCTTCTTCTTATTTTTGTCATTTGCAGGAATAGAAGACTTCCCGTTCTTAGCCTTCTGTTTCCTTCCATTCCTAGGGTTAGGATTGGAAACAGATGCAGCCGTAGGAGTTTCTTTTATCAGATTTTTGAACTCTTGTATCTACTTCGTCAGCTCTGTTAAGGTCATATCTTATATATTACTCAAATTGTATGAAGCTCCAAACGGGATGAACTTCTTTGATAGAGTCTCAAAAACCATAGTCATCTATGACGTAGCATCGATATCAGTTCCATGGGCTTAAACCTCAACGAGGTAACCTATGACTAACATTATATGGTCCTTCATAGGAGTCCCTAGTCTTTGTTTGTAGTTCAAAAGTTTCCAAAGTGCCCATTGCTATTTTGTTATGGCTTGGCCTCCAAACATATCTTCTAGATTATCCATGATCTACTTCGTAGTCTCATAATCTTCATGTTGAGCTTGCAGCTTGTTATGCATGCTAGCCACAACATAACAACGGACCTGATCGTTAGCATCTTTCTAGTGATCATACGCTTGGATTTGCTCATTACTGGATTCCTTTGTAGGTTTGGGAGAACACGGTGTCATCAGCATGATTTTAGTTTCTCAAAGGACAGGATAATATTTAGGTTTCTCTTCCAATCATTGTAATTCTTACTAGTTAATTGGTTTTTATCGAGCATCGGAGATAAAGCATTTTTAGACATTTTAATCTACAATAAAGATCAATACTAAATATAAACAAATATTCCATAACAGTTTAGTAAGATAACACAATCAAGTAAACAAATAATTGTATTTACGTACCAAAACCTTGAAAATATCACAACCTTACAATGATAATTCCTAACTCAGAATTCAACAAGCTGCCTAGAGGAGACTTGCCAAATTCAATTAGGAACATAGATCCCCTCCAATTAATATGTGCCATCCAAGACCCGTTTGATCCAGCATATATTAATAATCGTTTTCTTCGGCCATTAATTTTATTAATAGAGCTCCTAGGAGAGGTTAATAATAAAATTAACTTGAGTGTATAATCATTGTTTCAACTATTCTGTCCATGATCTATAATTGCCACCTAGGGGTGTGCAACGATAGATCATGCTAAAATAAATTATCCTTTTGGAGATCTAACCCAGTACATAATGAAATCTCTTCTTAAGAGTCGGGACCACCATGTATTACCTATGGTCGTAGGTCTTCTTTTTGAAAACCTTCTCTAACTCAATCTTTTGAAAAAAACAAGGTTTTATTTTAAAACATGCATGAATAATTTTTAATGAACGGCACTCCTTATTCTATATGATATGTTATCAACATACATAGTAAATCATATTAAATTACAGACAAGCAAAACAATCATGCAAAGCCACAAGCAAAATAATAATAAAAAACCATAATATTATGGTTCCATTATAGATAAAAGAGATTAAAGATCACAAAAGATTAATCAAAACATATTATCGGTTCTCCATCTTTATATTTTCAAGTTATATCCGCCTTCATATGGTATCTATCTTCAAGTTTTTAATACCGTATATATCAAATACTTTACTTTTTTGATCATTACAAAATTTCATGTTTCTTAGAATTGTCTCAAAATAAAATCAAAATTGTACCAAAAATGCACATTTTCTGAAAAAACCCACAACTCTCTACTAGCCTACCGATCTATGTGATCGGCCTACCGGTCATCACCCATCGGCCTATCGATCTTCACAATTCGGCTTGCTGCCAGAGCTAGCCAAATCTTGCCCTAAGTACGGCCTGCCAAACTAGAAGTTTGGCTTGCCGGTTTGCACCATTGGCCTGCCGACCGAGCTAAATTTACGTTTTCTAGAAAAACAATTTTTAACATAGTTTTTCGATCTTATTTTCAATATTTCAAAAATATAAAAATTTAAAAACTTAGGAAAAAAAACAATGGAATCGCTATCATCCATATTCACTTTGAGTGATCATTTAATGACAAAATTTTTATAAATTTAAAATTAAATAATAATTCCTAGATAGCAATGATAGACCGCTATCTAATTATATGAAAAACTTAGATACACATTCTAACCTCTAAGGAATCATAACATGCAAAAACTAATTAATTAATAAATAATTAAATAATAGTTTAATCAACCATAGCTAATTAATAAACATTCACTATATAATATATGACAACATATATAATTATATATAGAAACCCTAGAGTGCCAACTCTCTAAAATATTAAATTCAGCATACGAGAGATCAAGATCACATAATTTATATATATAGCATAGTCACAAACTTCTAAATTTATGTTAAAACTATGGCTCTGATACCAATTTTTTTAAAAAAATGAGTATGTAGCAGAATTTTAAAAATTTTAAATCAGAGTATTTTTCAAAAAACAAGTTTAACATGCTATATATATAAATTAATCACAGATCTTACTAACCTTTGTATGCTGAAGAGCTCCTGCAATCAATGAAGATAAGAATGTTCCATAAAGGTTACAACCAACTGGTCTTCTTTGTTATTCTCCATCCATGATCAGTGTGTGTGTGGGCACATGTCATATAACTCTTTCCCGATGACTCTCTTTCCAACCAATTGAGAAGACCTAAAGCTAAAGTTTGTGATTGTGAATAATAGCCCTCAAGGAGTTTCAAAGTATCTACCACTAGAGTACTTATTCTAAACTTCTCAACTGATCTAAATACTGAGTATATGGTAGCTAGTGAAGCTTCGAAAGAAGCTGTGTGACTCTATAAGTTCCTTAGGGATCTTGAGGTAGTTCCTGGTATATATAAGGCAATGTCGCTGTATTGTGATAATATTGCAATGATAGCTAATGCAAAAGAACCAAAATTTCATAAGAAGAGTATACATATATATGGAAAGTATCACATGATCAAGACTTTATCATGTGATAAAGTATACATCGGAACCAAGGTTTCAAAGAAGGCTTGTGTCAAATGATTATGAGCTTTTAGAATAGTCTCTTGTATGTTTTTATGCTCAAAATAACCTTAAAAGAGCGTTTCTAATCCACAAAGCATAGTTATAGGTTGATTTTTAATGGTCAAAAAATGATGGTTAGATGACAGTCAACAAGTTGGAGTTTAAAATAAAAGAAAATTAGCCAATGGTTACTAGACCAGTAGGCCGGTAGGCATAATCTGTATGTTGAAAATATTCTCACATTGTTTTCGTTTTGAATTTTGATTCGCATTCACTTTCTTGAGCTTATATCATTCTTATGTTTTTAATGAGTAATTCACTTTACTCCAAGTGCTTATATTTTGTATTAAATCTTATTTGGAGAGTTTCTTTTAGTTAACCTAAATTTCCAAAACTCTATTTGGGTATATAGGTAACCAAGCCATATAAAAGTTGGTGGTCATATTTTTGCCAATTTCTTTTCAAAGATTTGAGGTTGTAGAGATTTGGTGAGTCTCGGGTAGAAGAGCTCATTGGATATACATGGTATGATCGTGCTGAAACTTGTTCAAAATAATGGAAGAGGTTGAGATTGTGGTAGTGAATGTAGACATATTAATGGACCTCTATAGACCCTTTTTGTTTTTTCTTTCTCTTACTCTCCTCTACTATCACTAATTATATTTTGGTGATTGATTAACTTTGTGCTATTTGTTTAGTTTGATTATTGACATATTGAGACTTGTTGGTTTATTGCTCTATTTTGGTAGTCCTCTTCACAGTTAGTTAATTTATATTTATTTGGTTCTAGTACGTTTTGTGTTCAGTACTGAGTTTTAAATAATTTAAAAAGTTTAAAAACCCAATTCATCTTTTTGGAAATTATTCTTCTGTTACTTAACAACACGTGGACTAATAGTTAACTCCAAACTAATACTGACTATTTACAAATCAGTTATGCACTAACAAGAAAAGCTGTAACAAAAGGCCAGCTAATTAATTACTCCTAACAAACTAAAAATCAAATCAACTAAAAGCATCGTTTGAGCTTTTAGAAACCGAATCACACTATTAGAAAGCACAAGCTAAACTAATTGTATCATTTTTTTTGTTTTTTTTTCTTATTACTTTTAGCTCCTTTAAGAAACTAGGGAAATTATATTAGCACCTGATGGTTCATTAAGGCACCCCACAATCAATTAAAAAAAGGTCCATTTGGCTTGTTGGATTGGGTTGAATTACAGGATTAGGATTGAATTGGGTTATATAGAATCCTACCACGTGTTTAGTATATATCCAATTGGACTAACTTGAACATAATTATCCTACAAAAATTAATTCATTATTAATTATCAGTTTATGTGAATAAAATACACACTCTGTACTAAGATTTTTTATTAAAGAAACAAAAAAGAAGGAAACCCACACCATTATCAGTAGAAAAAAAAAAATCAGACTTTCATATTGAGGAAGAGGATTTTGGTCATCGCCGTTGGGAAAGAGAAGACGGCGGTCATTTTTGTCATGGTGGAAGGGATCTTGGTCGTTGTTGTTGGGACAAAGAAGACGGCGGTCGTTTCGTCATGGGGAAGAGATCTTGGTCGTTGTCGTTGGGACAAGGAAGACGGCTGTCGTTTTGTGGCAGTGGAGGGGATCTTGATCGCCGTCTCTGAGGAAGAGAAGCTGGTCGTGTTGTCGTTGTGGGCGAAGGAAGGGGATTGGGCGTCGTTGTTAGGGAGGATATATCCATTGTCACTATTGGGGTGTTGAGTGCATGTGATGGTGACTTCCCCATCGTCATTGCGAGCTCCCCTAGCTCTAGTGGTGGTCGTAGCTTCTTCTCAGGGGTAGCATATCTGAGAGGGGAGGAGGCTCACGAGGGGGCAACGGGACCTTTGTTAGTCCTAAGTTTGGGATTTTTAATCCCACTAATTTTTGTGGGATTATTTATCCCACATAGATGAGATTATTTTCTAGTCAAATCCTAAGCCGGTCAGTTTTAGCTGCAAAACATGAGATTGGGATAAATAATCTCAATCAGTCCATGTCTAGTGTGCCAAGGGAGGATTAAGGGACAACTTGTTTTTCAGTAGGGAAAAAATTATGCTCGCCTAATGGAATGTCCCTCCGTTAGCGCACCTCGTATTCTACCCTCTATCTCTCTCTTTTAATTTAATCTTTTTCTATTTGCTTTTTATTTTCTCTCTTTATATTTACCCCCTTTGGGTTCTTTACGTAAAAACAAGAAATATCATAATAAATTCGTAAGGAAAGAGTTAGTTGAAAGAAAATCAAGGGGAAATATGACGCTGAACAAAAATTTAATTATATTTAAGGTAAATTATTCTAGAGGTTTTCAATCTTTTTAAAAAGGTATGATTTAGTCTACATTTTTTTTTTTTTTTTTTGGCTGAACTGAGTTCAACCTTAAAGACTAAAAGTAATTGACAGTTCAATTATTTTTCCTCACCCGAGTTATACATGTTAAACATTTAAGGGACATTTTAATAAATATCATATGAAAAAACAAAAAAAGGAATGACATGGCATATAAAGCCGAATCAAAAGCCACCACATGGGCTTATTGCCCACATCATTAAGAAACCTTTTGCTGAATAAATAAACAAAAACATTTGGCATTAACCTAAAAAAAACTTCTTCTTCCTCAATCTGCAAACTCCAGCACCACTCTCCCCATTTTCGTCCCTTCCTCCATCGTTCACCCTTCCTCACCTTTCCATCGCCACCTCCACGTCTTAGCCAGGAAGCTCCTCACCTCGTACACGTCATCAACTGCACGTCGTTCACCCGCATTTGTTCTCGGCAGCCAGAGCAAACAACGTCTTCCCATCTCCATGGACGTAGTACTTCACATCTCCCACTGGAATCTCGTGCTCAACAACGAATTCGCCTAGATCCAAGGATGACGACTTCCTCTTGCCTAGATCTAGACGTTGATGATGACGCCACCCATTGATGAAGCTTGGGGTCTCTGATTCGCAGCAAGGGAGTGGTTGGGAAGGTCTCCAGTGGGCTAGGAGTTCGCTTTGGCCGAGACCCACAAGAACATAGCGAGGGAGTGGTCCGCATGGTGACGAGGCTGGGCTCGCGAAGCTTGCTTTTTATTTTTTTGGGGGGGGTGGTGTGGGTGTTCGGATTGGCGTGATCTAGGCCAAAAAAAAAAAAAAAAAGATTTGTTTTTTAATAAAAAATACTCGTTTTAATTTTATCAGTTATTTATTTTGAATATATTATTTATTTTGAGGATTATATATACTGAATTTAAAAAATTATTTTGAAAAATAATTTAGTAATTTTAACTAAGAAAATGACTTTTCTATCCAAAACTAAACTTTTAACTATTAAATTAGTTCTTTTACACTTATATAAAAAGGTTAGACTTAGTTGAACCAAAAAAAAGACCAAATCGCATCTTGTTAAAAACTTGAGGACCATTCTAGTAATTTATCTTTACATTTATATTCAAATAAATTGAGTTAGTCTGAATCTAAGTGTTCAATAAGGGGTCTAAATCCCCAAAAAAATAATAATAATAAGAATTTGTTTTTTTTTTTCCTTTAGTAATATTGTTCAACAAAAAATGCAATTAAGGCTAAAATAAGACAAGTCATTTCCCTTGAACAATCGTTACATGTCCTCTCTGAAGAAGGTTGTGTCGTTCAAAAACTCGAAATAAAATTTTGGGCGTCTTTCCTAATTTATATGTTGTTTTTGATTAAAAATGTTATGTCGTTTACGTGCACATGTTAAAGCACATGTCGCTTGCTCTAAACAATAACCAACATGATCGATATTAATTTAGGTGCAAAATAAACGTATTATATTTTTTAAAGATTACATGACTCGAAAGAGCAAAGAAATGCCATTTGTTTCCTGTAAGAACAAGGGAGATGTCGTTCGTTCTTCCAAAAAAAAAAAAAAAAATGCTTGTCAGATAACTCAAACGTGTGTTTTGGCGTACCCGATATATGCTATCGTCGTTTCGTTTAGAATGTTCTTTTTCCCTGTGGTTTCTTCACACGTACGACGAAACTAAAAAAAAAAAAATGATATAGGTTGATCTTTTAAAAAAAATGATATAGGTTGATCTTTTATGGCTTTACAATACAAGATTCATTTATAGTTCATGGCGTAAGAGTAGACATCTTTTCACAAAATTTCTCATACAAACAACGGCCAACAGAAAGGTCTCGGAAATGAAAACTACAATCGATTTAGAAACCAATTCCCAACTTCAAAACAAAACCTTCCTTAAAATTTCACTCTCCTTTGAAATTTCCACATACAATGATGTTATTCCTCTCGAGATAATTTTTCTTCCAACACTGATGCTTCCCACACTGGCACTGGCTGCTCTTCTTCTTCTTCTTCTTCTTCAACCCCAACTCACCCTCCTCCACTTGAATATTCCTTCCCCCAACACAACTACTACTAGTACTCGTCGCCATTGAAAACGACATCCCAGGCTCTTTCACCCCTTCACTCATTTTCCCACTTAAATTCCTTTCCAAACCAACCAACATTCTCTTTCCCAGCTCATCATCATCATCCTTGTTCTTCAGCCACAACTCTCTCATTTTCTCTCTAATCTCACACCCTCTCTCCTCATGCGACCCGCTACAAAACCCGCACTTCACTGCGACATTTCTCCGAACATCTCGAATGCTCTTCACTTACTCGAAGCAAAGAGCCAACCTCAATGCCTCGTTCAAAGAACTCGGCTTCTGAGGGGCCATCCACTCCTGAAAATCACTCCTCAATCCATCAACAAAAACCCCTTTTAGCAAATCATCACTTAGGCCATGTTGCGGCCATTTTTTCAAAATCAACTGCAGTCTCAAGAAGTACGACCGGACGGATTCCTCTTCGCCTTGGTTGATCGTCATGAGTTGTGACCTTAACTGATCGGCCAATTGGATCTTTCCGTACGCGTGCGAGAAGGAAGATTTTATCTCTTCCCAGGAAAGTTCGTACGGCTCTATGTTCAAATCTTACCAAAGAGCAGCCTCTTCCTCTAACGTGACGGGGAAGATTTTCATCATCATGTCAACGGATGAGACGTTGTTTGCTCGGCACACTTTGGAGAAGCGGCTCAGACGGGCAAAAGGGCAATCGTCGGGACCACCGCAGAAGATTGGGAATTGGGCGATGTTCATGTACGGATTGTAAGCGGTTTGCGAATCAACGGGCTGTCGCGGAAGACGTAACGGAGTACTGTTCGAGTTCGATGCCGAACAGGACTCCAAACGGACCTTGTTTCTCTCCAAAGCGGAGGAGAACCGGTCTGTAAGCGGGTCAGTCGCGGAATCCGATGGGGCGTTGGAGGGGGAGGCGAAGGCAGAGGCGTCATCGTCGTTTGCGGGTTGATCGAATTTAGTGTCGGCAGAGTAGTCGTCGTCATAGGTAGTGGTATCATGATCTTGTGGAGTTAGGGTGGGTCCGCGATGATGTTGTTTGCGTCGTGAGGAACGGCCAGGAGTTGAGTGGACCCAGCTCACATTGATATCGCTGTAGTATTGGTGGTTTGATTTTGATAAGAAACTTTTGTATGCGATTCTCGATTCCTCCGAAAGAGAATTGAATTCCGGTCCGGTAAGATAGAAATCAAAGTTTTATTAACCGCCGGTTCAAGTTTTTATTTTTTATTTTTTATTTTTTAATGGAACTGCCGGTTCAAGATGGTTAACTAAGATGCGTGAATGGCGACGCTTCGGGAGTTGGGAATCTCTGCTGTGAGAATCCAACGGTAGAGTTTGGACAGATTTCGTCCTGCCCTTTAATATTAACAAATACCTTCAAGTCTTTAAAAATTCATTTTTTTTTTTTTTTGCAAATTATAAAATATCCTTTGTGCCCATTGAGTTATGTCCATTTAGTCCAAAAATACTAAAAACCAAAATATAAGATGTGAAACATTGAAAATCCTACCAAAACATTACATCTGAAAAGAAAAACAAAATAAAAACAACAGATATGAAAAATAATGCACTTGTTTTCAATCATACCAAACTCCAATTGAAAACTTTATGGAAAAAAAAAAAAAAAAACTATGTAAACCAAGATCAAATTCAGATCCAAAAGCCTGTTCGTGCTGTTGTATTCAGCGCCGGCATGAGACATCTGTCCCCTCATTGCACAACTAAGACATACAAGCCTGCGCTTTAACCTGCCAAATCTCAATGGCTCCATTTCCTTTCCACCTAGATCTGATCACAACTTACATGTCTGGCTAAGCAGGGGTTGAAATTGTAGAACAAGGGGAGACTTTATAGGCTCTTTTCATCGAAGCACCAAAAGGCCACTTTTGTTTCGCGTGCATATAATGGAGGGGGTATTGGATGTTGGTCGCCATTTTTTCTTTGGAAAGAGAGTGTACAACAATTAATATGTAAGTTTCTTATTCTCAACTATGAGTACTCTTAATTAATATTATTGCTCTTAATTTATACATTTCAATCATGTAGTTAGGAAATGAGCCGAGGGTGAATGCGGGAAATTATGGTGTGGCATTCAATCCTTCTAATGACGCTACAAGATTTCAAGTATTCAAGGTACATATGTAGAACTTCTTAACGGTAGATTAAACTGACAACGCTACAAGGATTTCAACTGGTCAAGATACATGTAGGACTTACTACATGGCATAAAACTTTCTCCTTTAATAAAAATATACCAAAGTTTATAGGTTTTACATTGTCTAAAAGCTTCGGAGTAATTAAGGAACATTGAATGCAGATTTTATGTTTTACGTTGCATACGAGACTGAATCTTCAACGATTTTAAAGCGCTTGCTAATATTAGAGACGGACTTATAGTCATATGGATGTGCTTAGAGGAGGGTGGAAACTTTAAGTCAATTCATTGGTTGGGTGTAATTGCTTTAATTTGTGAATATTACCCTTAAAATTATAAAATAACATGCATTGTCATTGTAATTTCTCGATGAATATTTTGATAATGTAATTTCTTCCTAAGAAAACGTGGGTTATGTTATTTAGACCAAGTTAACATAATTGATAGGCTACCCAAGAGAAAATTTTTAAAAAATCACCCTTTGTTTATTTATTTTTCAGAGCTACATCTAATGTGCTACATATATATAAGACAACAATTATGTTGCACATCCAATTACAGTTTCTTCGTAAACCGGGGTTAAATGTGGCTTTCGTAGCCCCATTCCATGCATTATGCACATATTTGATAACAATTGAGAACTGTTATTTTATATATAGGACAACATTTAATCTTTATATTTAACGATTCTTTCAAATTCTGTTCATAACTTTCAATGATAGTACTTTATATAATCATCGTTAAATCATTTCCTGTTATTGTTATTAGTTTGATTTGTTGAAGAATGCTGGTGCAAAAGAGTTTTATAGCTGACCACAGGTTTTTTGGGGGTTAATTATATTGACATCTCTTATGTCTTATGAAAATATCTTATGTTTTAAGAAAATAACAGAGATTTTTTGACCGAAACTAATTACTTCAACACTTCCTAACTTTACAAAAAAATTCACAGAGACACCTTATGTTTTGTTGATCATCAATACTAACCAAACTTTGACCGTCAAAAAATAGCCATCGAAGTGTAAAAAAAAAATCTGTTTGACTATATGTACTGTAAAAAATAATGTTTTAAATGTCTCGATGTCTTTTCCCTCTCTTTCTCTCTCTTTCTCTCTCTCGATCTACAAGGGGTAAATGCGAAGGGGTGAATCGGTTGGGGTGAAAGGTCGACGAGCATGGGGTCACATGGGTGAAGGGGCCTAAGGTAGGGTCGAAAAGGGTGGGGGTTGAATAGTGGCAATACAAGTTAGACAACGAAGATGCAAGGTTGTGTGAGAATGAGGGTTGAGAGAGAAAGAAAGAGGGAGAAAGTGAGAGAGACAGAGAGGGGGAGATTGGTGACAGTGACGAGATAGGTTGGGATGGGAATGGCGGTGATGTGAGCAAGTGAAGGGCCAACGAGGTAAAGGGTGGCGTTGGAAAAATAGTACGCAACAGAATTTTAAAATTTTTTATATCATAGTATTTTCTAAAACACAATTTTTACACGCTATATGCATAAATTAACTAGATCTTACTAAACTTTGTGTGCCGAAAAGCTCCTGTAATCAATGAAGAGAAGTAACGTTCCAAAAAGACCTTAACCAACTGGCCTTTTTTGCTATTCTCTATCTACGATCTGAGTGAGTGTAGGCTCACGTCGTCAGCTTTTCCACTAGGTGACTTTCCTTCAAACCAATTGAGAAATATCCAAAGTTATAATTCGTGATTTGTAAATGATAGCTATTCGAGGAGTTTTAGAGTCTTACTAACAAAGTCTCACTCTAGATTTGTTAATTGATCTAAATAATAATAAGACTTACTCCCCTTTTATAGAGGTTGGGCCCAAGAGTCGGTCCTTATCAGATAAGGTCTTAACAATTCGAATCAGAATCAAATCAGAATTAATATTTAATAAAATCAGTGTAAAAATGCGTGATCCTTTTATTGTCCAATCGGTAGGCTGAATTGGCAGATCGACCTGCCAAACCTCCTTAATCGACAAGTCAAACTTAAAGATTGGCCTACTGAACTTGCGATAAAAAGTTCCCTATGAATCTTTATTTCTCACCTGAGATTCAGAGGATAGAGCCTCAGTTTTAATTTAAATAACCCAATAGAGAAGTTATTTGATTAAAACAGTCATATCTAGATAATATCTAGGAAAATAAATATTCTTGATAATTCAACAGGTTTATCTTAAATTAATTTATTCAAAACTAATCCGACCGATAAACAGACATGAATTATTTAATCTCGATAATTTAACAAGTTTGAATTAATTTTGTCATAAAATTAATTCAACCAATAAATAAACATGAATTATCTGATTTTATCAAATTTAAGCTAATCTGATAAATTTGACATAAGTCACCAATTATTAGAAGAGCATGTCGTATCATTATAGGATATTTTGTGAGCTAGCAAATGAGACTAAACAGACCTATATAGTTCAAGCTCTCGATAATTATGAAACCCGATATCCTAGATATATATTTCATAATTATCAACTCCAACGTACTCTACTAAAAGTTTAGAATTGTATTCTCGAACTATGTAGAATTACGAAGCTTGAATAGCTAAGTCTTCATAACTATCATAGTGTATCGTATCTCCATAGGATTATCTATAATCAGCTTAAGGACAAGTTTTGTCTTACCTTCTTGATTATTTTTATCTTATGTTTCATTATCTCTCCATCAAAAAACTTACCATCTAAAGACAGTATACCATTTGGTTACACCTATGTATCCAAATGGTTGAGTGCTCTAGTTTTTCAATTATCAGATAACGCATATAAAAGGATATCAACTACTCCTAAAGAGAAGTTATGGATTCCATATCTATGAATAACAAGTCTACGCTATCAAGAGTCATGCCTCCAATGTACCAGCATGTATATCACTATAAAATGTGTATGTCACCCTTTGGTATATCAAAAGACATAAGTCAAGACAACGGGCCCACTGTTCATCTCAGGATTAAGATGCAATACAAATGATTGTCTAAAGTGAATCAATTTGCTGAGACAGAATTGTTAATCTAAATCAATTCACTTTATGTCCCAATCCAACAAATCGTTACCTATGACAATGTGCCAATGTTTCGATTTATAGAGTTCACCTTTGATGGCTAATACAGACCATCTCCCAATAGGGATATAGACAACATATCAATCTTTACATGAATGAAGTGCCCAACTTTATTCCCTTGATTACAGATATCATAATTTAGACCATCACCTTAAGAATCATGTCTTCCACGTAATCTGTCCATCATATGCCTAATTCTTAAAGTTTAGACTAACAGTCTTAGACTTTTGTTTGCTTAACATACATTCAACAAATATGAATGTAAAGAGGACAAGATTTGGTATATATATAATAGATTCTTTATTGATAAAAATGTCTCTAAAAACATATTACATTTTTACTCCTTAGGGCATACATATCTAACAATCTCCTACTTGCACTAAGTGAGCAAATATGACTAATCTCGCTTCCTCATAACTTCCACATGCCTCTCGAAGACTCTCCTAGTAAGTGTCTTCATGAATGGATCAGCTAAGTTGTCCTCTGACGTGATTTCGCACACCTTAACATACTCGCCCTCAATGAAGTCCTTTATCACATGATACTTTCGACCAATATGCTTACTCTTCTTGTGAAATCTTGGTTCCTTAGCATTAGGTATTGTTGCACTGTTATCACAGTATAACGATATTGCCTTATCATGCCACAAACTACCTCAAGAGCCCCAAGGAACTAGCAGAGCAACACTGCTTCTTTTGAAGCATCATTAGCTGTCACATACTCGACCTCCATCGTTGAATATGAAGTACAATCTTGCTTCACGCTTCTCTAACTGATTGCACTGCCACCCAGAGTAAACACAAAACCTAAAGTTGATCTCCTAGAATCCAAACAGGATTGGAAATCTGAATTAGTGTATCCTAGAGAAGTTAAGTTCTCACTCGAATACACAAGCATATATCCTTGAGTCCTTCTCAAGTACTTGAAAATGTGCTTGGCCATAACCCAATGGTTCGGTCCCAAATCCGCCTAAAATCGACTTACAATCCTTATCGCATAACAAATATCCGATCGTGTGTAAAGCATGGCATACATTAGACAACCCATTATCAAAGCATAAGATACCTTTTTCATGTATTCTTTTTGTTCCTTAGACTTTGGAGAGTCTTTCTTAGAAAGAGTAATTCCAGACCTAGATGGTTGTCCACCTTTCTTGGAATCCTGCATTGCAAACCTCTTGAGAATCTTATTTATGTAGCCAGCTTAGGATAAAGCTATCATTTTGTTCTTTCTATCTTGAAATATCTGGATATCGAGAACAAAATTAGCCTCACCTTAGTCCTTTATATCAAACTACTTGGTCAACCATAATTTGATTAATAACAACACTCTAACGTCATTACCAATTAGCAGAATATCATCTACATAGAGCAGTAGAAAAACTACCTTTCTATCCTTAATGTGTTTGTAAACACATGGCTCATTCACATTTTGTAAGAACCCATAAGTCTTGATTACTTGATCAAATCTAATGTTTCAAGAACGAGAAGCCTGCTTAAGTCCATATATTGACTTTAGTAGCTTACAAACCTTACCCTCCTAACCTTTAGCCTTAAACTTAACTGGTTGCTCCATATAAATGGACTCATCAAGATAGCCATTTAGAAAAGCCCTCTTGACATCCATCTGCCAAATCTCGTAATCAAGAGCAGCAACTATGGATAAGAAAATCTGGATGGACTTAAGCATGGCTATAGGCGAAAAGGTTTCCTTATAATCGATTCCTTTCTTTTGTGTGTATCCCTTAGCTACTAGTCTAGCCTTAAAGGTTTCGACCTTTCCATCCACTCCTCTTTTCCTCTTGTAGATCCATTTGCACCCTATAGGTTTTACCTATTTGGGAAGATCTACAAGTTCTTAGACTCGATTAGTCTCTATAGACTTCATCTTTATATTCATAGCCTTTGTCTAGAGTTTTGAATCAACATCTTCCATAGCCTCTACGTAAGCATAAGGATTCCTATCATGTTCATTCAGTTAAACCAAGATGTTCTCACTATTGAACATATACCTCTCGGGTTGATGCCCGATCCTCCCACTATGTTGAAGCCCTTTAGGTTGTTGTTTAGGTTCGTTTGGCTTTTCTACACCAATTGGAGTGGTTTCTATCAAAACCCCTAGAGTGATTGGATCACTCCTTAACTCCTCAAGCACCACTTTAATTTGAGGCTTAAAGTCGTCTAAGTAACTCTCCTCAAGGAAAGTTGCATGAGTTGAAACCACGACTTTATTTTCCTTTGGATTATAAAAATAACCCCTTTTAGTCCCTTTTGGATATCCTACAAACACGCAAACTTCCAAATGTGCTTCTAATTTATTCTTATCCTTAAATAGGACATGAGTCGGACATCCCCATATGCGAATATGGTTTAAGGATATCTTCTTGCTCGTCCACATCTCGTGAGGAGTTTTAGGGACCGATTTTGAAGGCACGTTGTTTAAAAGATAACATGCAGTTTGTAGTGCATTTTCCCAAAAGGATAAAGGCAATGATGAATAACTCATCATGGACCTGACCATGTCTAATAAAGTCTTATTTTTTCTCTCCGCTATGCCATTATGCTATGGAGTACCTGGTGCAGTCAAATGGGATAAAATCCTATTCTCTAATAAGTCTCCTAAGAACTCATCAGAAAGGTATTCTCCACCTCGATCGGATCGAAGTGCCTTTATAGGTCTACCCAATTGCTTTTCCACTTTAGCTCAAATCTCCCTGACCTTGTCAAAAGTTTCACTTTGTGGTGTATCAGGCACACATAGCCATACTTTGAGTAATCGTCAATCAAAGTGACGAAGTACTCATACCCTCCCCGTGCTCGAATGTTCATATGTCCACAAACATCACTATGCACAAGTTCTAGAACCCCTTCCCTATTGCCTTTAGACTCGAATGGTCTTTTGGTCATTTTACCCTCCAAACAAGATTCACATTGAGGTATAGATTCCACCTTTAAATGACTTAAAGGTCCATTCCTTACCAACCTTTGAATCCTATTCAGGTTAATATGACCAAGGCACAAATGCCAAAGATAAGTCTTATTAGAGTGAGAAGTTTTAAGTCTTTTAGAGTTATTATCGTTCATCTCAGCATTAAGCAACAAGTCCATCTTAGGTTTGATAAAATATAGATTATTTTGTATCCATCCAGAACAAATAAAAGGTTTGGTTTTATGAATCACCACTTTATTATTAAAGGAAACCAAATAGGAGTCTTTAAATAAACAAGCTATCGAAATTAAATTTCTCTTAAATTTAGGAACATAAAAACAAACTCATAAAATTAATTTCCTATAATAATCAAAATGTAGATGGACGTCTCCCACTACTTCAGCTAAGACCAAGGATCCATTGTCCATCGAAGCGTGAAGTCTTTATGAAGTAGACTTCTCGTTTCTTTGAACCCCTGTAGAGAAACACAAACATGATTAGTTGCACTAGAATCTATGACCCAAATATCATTGGATTCCTTAATCAAATAAGTTTCTAAATACAAAAGATCACATCTACCTCTTTGGGAAAGGAAGTCCTTGCAATTCTTCTTGATGTGCCCAACCTTCCCATAGAAGAAGCACTTTAGCTTCTTCTATTCTTCTTCTTCTTCTTGCTCTTATTGATAGCAAGAATATAAGACTTTCCGTTCTTGGCCCATTGTTTCTTTCCATTCCCAGGGTTGGGATTGGAATCAAAAGCAGCCCCCAAATTGGCCTCGCCACCGATAGGAGACTCCTTGATCAGCAGTTTGAACTCCTATAACTGTTTCATTAATTCTGTTAAAGTCATATCCTGCCTATTACTTAAATTAAAAGTAGCTCTACATGGGATAAACTCTTTAGATAGAATCTCAAAGACCATAGTCATCTAAGTTTTAGCATCGATGTCGGCTCCATTGGTTTATGCCTCAGCGAGGTAACCCATGACCAACATTATGTGCTCCTTTACAGACGTCTCTAGTCTCTGTTTACAGTTAAGAAGTTTTCAAAGCACCCTTTGTCGTTTAGTTAAGGCCTAGCCTTCAAACATGTCTTCCAGATTATCTAAGATCTGTCTAGCAGTCTCATAATCCTCATGTTGAGCTTGTAGCACATTATTCATACTAGCTATAACATAGCAGCTGGCCTGATTATTTGCATCTTTTCAATGATCATATGCTTGAATTTGATCATTGGTGGAATCTCCTATAGGCTCCGGAGAACAAGGGGTTGTCAGCACAAATTTCAGTTTCTCAAAGGAGAGGACGATATTTAGGTTTTGTTTCTAATCATTATAGTTCTTATGCGTTAATTGGTTTTTGTCAAGTATCGATGATAAAACGTTTTTAGACATTTTTAATCTATAATAAAGAATCATATACCAAACATAAGCAAACATATCATAATAATTTAGTAAGATAACACAATCATGTAAAACATACAAATGTGTTTATGTGTCAAAACCTTGAAAATATCACAACCTTACAACGATAATTCCCAACTCAGAATTCAACAAGCTCCTAGGGGAGTTATCCAAATTCAATTAGGAACACGGATCTCCTCCTGATTAATATATGCCATCTAGGACCTGTATGATTTAGCATATATTAATAATCGTTTCTTTGGCCATTCATTTTATTAATAGAGCTCCTAAGGGAGGTTAATAATAAAATTAACATGAGCATATAAATATTGTTTTAATATTTTATCTATGATTTATAATTGCCACCTAGGAGTGTGCAATTGTAAATCATACTAAAATACCTTATCCTCTTGAAGATCCAATCCGATACCTAATGAAGTCCTTTCCTAGGGGTCGAAACCATCATGTGTTACCTATGGACCAACGATGGAGGCCTTAGGTCCTCTCTTCAAAAACCTTATCCTACTTAATCTTTTGAAATCAAGGTTTTATTTTAAAACATGCATGAACAATTTTTAATTGAGCGGTACTTCGTTTTCTATATGGCATGTTATCAATATACATAGCAAATCATATTATAATTTAGATGAGCAAAGCAATCAAGAAAAGTTACAAGCAAACTAATAATAAATAACCATAATATTACGGTTCCACCCTAGAGAATAGAAAATAAAAATTACAAGAGAATAATTGAAATATATTATCAATTCTTCATCCTTGAATCCTTAGATTATATCCTTTTTCATGTAACTTTTATCTTTAAGTCTTCAATCCCTCATAGATCAAAAACTACATATTTCTGGTCATGTCCAAATTTAATGTTTTTTAGAAGTGTCCCAAAAATAAAATTAAAACCGCATCAAAAACTGCACCTTTTTTGGAAAAATTTTTAGCTCTCTACCGGCAAGCCAATTTATGTGATCGGTCTGCTGGTCATAACCCATCAGCCTATCGATCTTTTTAGGTCGGTCTGCCGATCATGACAGTTTGGCCTGTCGAACTGAAAAGTTTGGCCTACCGCCAGAGCCACCAGATTTTTGCCCTGTTGACGGCCTGCTGAACCCAAAGTCTGACCTGCCGAATTGGAGGGTTCGACATGCTGACCGAGCAAAGATCATCCTTTTCTAGAAAATACAATTTTGATGCAATTTATGAATTTTATTTGCAAAAATTCAAAAACATAAAATTAGAGACTCAAGAAATACCTGGAAACGCTATCATTTATTTTCTAGATCTGTCTTCTTCGAATGATTATTTAATTATAAAATTCTTACAAATTTAAAATTAAATAATAATTTATAGACAGAGATGATAATCCGCTATCTAATTATATGAAAAACCTAGATACGTATTCTAACATCTAAGAAACCATAATCATTATAAATTAATTAATTAATAAATAATTAAATAATAATTTAATCAACCATAATTAATTAATAAACATTTACCATATAATCTATGACAACATAAAAATATATAGAAACCTAGAGTGCCAACTCTCTATAAATTAAATTCAAGCATAGGAAAGATCAAGATCATATAATTTATTCATATAGCATAATCACAAACTCGTAAATTTATGTAAAAACCATAGCTTTGATAGCAATTGTTAGAAAAATAGTACGCAGCGAAATTTTAAAATTTTTTATATTAGAATATTTTTCAAAACACAAGTTTGACATGCTATATGCATAAATTATCCAGATTTTACTAACCTTTGTGTGCCGAAAAGCTCTTGTAATCAATTAAGAAAAGTAACATTCTAGAAGAACCTCAACTCATTGGCCTTCTTTGCTATTCTCTATCCACGATCGGAGTGAGTATGGGCTCACATTGTTCAGCTTTTTCACCAAGTGACTCTCCTTCAAACCAATTAAGAAATACCCAAAGTTATAATTCGTGATTTGTGAATGATAGCTTTCCAAGGAGTTTCAAAGTTTCATTGACAGAGTCTTACTCTAGAATTCTTAACTGATCTAAATAATAATGAGACTCACTCCCCTTTTGTAGAGGTTGGGCATAGGAGTCAATCCTTATCGGATAAGGCATCAAAAATTCAAATCAGAATCAATATCTAATAAAATCTGCGTAAAAACACATGATCCTTTTATCACCTGATCAGCAAGCCGAACCTACAGATTGGCCTACCAAACCTTTTCAATTGGCAGGTCGAACTTATAGATTGGCCTGTCGAAGTTGCGATAAAAAGTTCCTTGTAAATTTTTATTTTCCACTCGAGATTTTAGGGATAGAGCCTTAGTTTTAATTCAAATAACTCAATACAGAAGTTATCTGATGAAAACAGTCATATCTAGATAATCTCTAGAAAAATAAATATTTCTGATAGTTCAACAAGTTTATCTTGAATTAATTTATTCAAAATTAATCTAACTGATAAATAGACATGAATTATCTAATCCCGATAATTCAACAAGTTTATCTTGAATTAATTTTATCACAAAATTAATTCAACCGACAAACAAACTGAACAATCTGATTTTACCAAACTTCAACCAATCAAATAAATCTGACATAAGTCATCAATTATTGAAAAAACACGTAGTATCGTTACAGGATTTTTATGAGCTAGCAAAGGAGACCTAATGGACCTATATAGTTCAAGCTCCCGATAATTATGAAATCCAACATCCCAGCTATACATTTCATAATTATCAAATCTAACGCTACTCCACTAAAGTCTTAGAGCCATATTCTCAAATTATATAGAATTACGAAGCCTAAATAGCTAAATCTCCATAACATATCATAATGTATTGTATCTCTATAGGATTATCCATAATCGGCTTAAGGACAAGTTCTGTTTTACTTTTTCAATTATTTTTATCTTACGTTCCACTACCTCACCATCGGAAAACTTACCATCTAAAGACAGTATACTATTTGGTCACACCTATATATTCAAATGGTTGAGTGCTCCAGTTTTTCAATTATAGGATAACGTATATAAGAGGATATCAACTATTCCTAAAGAGGAGCTATTGATTCTATATCTATGAATAATAGGTTTACGCTATCAAGAGTCATGCCTCTAACATATCGGCATACGTATCACTATAAAATGTGGATGTCATCCTTTCGTACATCAAAAGACATAAGTCAAGACAACGGGCTCACCATTCATCTCAAGATTAAGAAACAATACAAATAATTATCTAAAGTGAATTGATTTGTCGAGATAGAATTATTAATCCAAATGTAACACCCCGAAGTTAATTAAATGTTATTAATGTGTAGAATGGTGAATTAGTGTGCCATAATGAATATTTTAAGCTTAATTTGATCATTATGTGAAATTTCTAAATTTATGATATTTTTGATTATTTTAGTGATTTTTAATTATTCTTGACTATTTTTAATTGTTATTTAAATTTTGAAACAAAACAATTTGTCAAATGACCAACATGTCCCACTTTGGAAAATCACGTGCGGGACGTGGTATTGAAAACTGCTTCCCTTCTCTTTATAAATCTCACTCTCTCTCTCTCACTCTTCCTCACTCTCTCACTCGCTCATCTCTCTCTCCTCTCTCTCTCTCTCTCGGATCGTCGCTTTTTCTCTCGTTTTCTCTCTAAAATTTTGACCCAAAATTTGATTTCAAGCTTCGAGATTGTGGATTGAAGGCTCGGGAACACGATTGAGAAACCACAAACTCGAATCAAAGCTTAATCCAAGGTTAGTTTTCAAAATTTCTAAACTTTTTCAATTTTTTAATTTTTCTTGCATTTTGAAATCTAAGCATTTCTAAGCTTAGAAAACCTTCAATCTAGGTTAGATGAACTTAGATTAACTTGAATATAATCTATGATATCTCGGGTTAGATACTAATAGACCTAGTTTTCATTTAAGGTTGTGCGTGGATCTGTGGAGCTAACGTATAGTGGACCAGGATTACGGTGTGGGACACCAGCACTAGTATTAAGGTAGGACTTCTACCCCTTCTTTGGTAGCCAGATTTAAATGTTTTGGCCTCAAAGTGATTTTCAACAAAATGTTTTTCAATGATTGGTTGAAAAAGGATTTCTTGTTAACTGTTTTCTTAAACAGTAGATTGAGGTATTTTCATAATAAACCTCATAATAAATGTTAATGATTATATTTGTTAAATAGAAATTTTGATTATAAAAAAAATATATACGGGCATGATGCCATATAAGAGATCGGGTCATGTAGTGAACGACCTTGGGGGCAGGTCCTGAAACCTAGCTGGGCCACTACGGTGGTGAATTACGTATGGTTTACCTAAGAAAAGAAAATGGTATTCTTGCTGGTCGACCTATTTAAATTGTTTTGGTAAGATAAAGTTTCTAACAAATTTCCATTTACTTATTTAATTACTTGTTCTAATTCATTTTCTATGTCTTCATTCGATTTATGAAATTTCTTTTAAAGTTAAATATTTTCAAAATATAGACCTACTGAGCCTTTCGCTCACGTTTTATTTGTTTTAAAATCTTACCCCATAGGTGGTTATCAGCTTAAGATCGGAGAAGGGTCCGCTAACCGGACTTGCGATTAATAGAAGATCTGGGTAGGTTGTATTACAAAGATTCAAGGCATGTAAGAACTTAACTTTTCTTTTATTCTGGGCTGTGGTTGTATTTTAATATTGTCAGTACTGTGTGTGTGCACAAGATGTGGGCCAGTGGGACCCATTTTCACCTCACCTCATATTTTTATTATTTTTACTGTTTCTTTATTTGTTTAAATATTATGATTGCTCATCACAAAAGATTTTAAAATTATCACATTTTTACTATTAAAAATTATTCTAAAAACCCAATTTTTAACTAAATCCTTATTTAATTAACTTAATTAATTCACCACGTCATCTTTCGTACTCCGGGGCATGACAGAATGGTATCAGTGCCCAAGGTTATGAACCTTGGGAATTGTGCACACATAGGTACGGCAATGAAATACCACTAGCAGTCTAAATTTTGTTTTTAGAAGTGAGAGAATGGCACCTAGACGTCGTTCAACAACCGATGTCGAGTTTGGAAATTATGAGGGCATGATGAGGGCTATGTTTGTTACATTTCGGTAGATGGCAGCTAGGGCAAGGCCGGATGATTTCGAGGCTAGTCACCGGCATTCGTTCTTTAAGGAATTTTGACATGCATCTGTACCGACTTTTGACGAAACTGGGGATCCACAGGTGGCGAAGTATTGGCTAGATTCGATCGTGAAGCATCTAGATACTCTTGGTGTACCAGTGGAGTATCGTGTGGAATTTGTGACATATAAGTTCGAGGGTGGTGCTAACACATGGTGGAAGCAAGCTAAACGCCTGAAGAACAATGGTAACAACAGTTGGGATAGATTCGAGGAGCTATTCTATGATTGGTATTTTTCGCAGGTATACAGGGATTAAAAGGCGGCAGAATTCTAGGGCAATATATTAGTTCAGGAATACGAAGCAAAGTTTAATGAATTGGCTAGGTTTGCTCCCTCAGTAGTGGCATCGGAGCGTGAGAAGTGTATCAAATTTCAAGAAGGACTCAAAGCCCCTATTCTACGACAGATAGTTGCTCTACGACTCAGGAACTTTGGAGAGCTTATGTCATCAGCGATATCAGTGGAGAATGATTACACACAGTACTATGAGAATCGAGCCAAGACGTCAGGAGGACCACAGAGGAGCGACAAGAGGAGCGTCAGCAGTCGACCAACTCCAGGAAAGGACAAGCAGGGTGGCGTGAACAGCGACAGCAGTAGTTCATCCAGCAGCAGGCGCAGCAACCCCTATAGTTTTATTGTCATTTTTGTTAGCAACCGGGACACATCAAGAGGAATTGCCTGATTAGGAATGCTCGCTTAGGATTTCAGACCGGAGAAGGAGCTAGTCGTCAGCCTCAGCTTCAGACCTACCTCAGCCACAGCAGTACCCTCAGCTTCCATTCCATCAGTTCTCTCCTCAGCAGCTGCCATATTCAACGCAAGGGCACCAACCGTAGATCTTTCAGTTAACGTCCCTCAGTACAGAGCGCCAAGTACAGCTAGTGTGCAGTCACCATCATCGCAGCAGTATCGACCATTTAACCCCGAGTCAAGCAATGTTAATAGAGGTAAAGGGAAAGTTCCAGTACAGGTTCACATGATGACATCAGGAAGTTCAGATGTCCAGACGAGTAACGCAGTTTTGATGGTATGATTATCGTTTCTCACTCTTTAGCACACGTGTTGTTTGATACTGGTGCCACTCATTCTCTTATTTCGAGCTCTTTTGTATATGCCTTGCAATTAAAAATAGAAGAGTTTGATGAACCCTTAGTTGTAGCTTCACCCTTGGGGCGGGTATGTCTGAATAGTGTCTGTAAAGCTTGTAAAATAAAGATCGGGGATGAGATTTTGAAAAGTGATTTGATTGTAATCCCCATGAGAACCTATGATGTAATCCTACGGATGGACTGGTTGTCCAGATACAGTGCAGTGGTGGACTGCCAACTTAGGAAAGTAACCCTAGTGTCTGATAGGGGGACGGTAATCACCTACTAAGGTGGTGGTGATCGGTTAATGAGTGAGCGTCATGTTAGGGCATGTCTCGGAGGGCGAAAGAACGCAGTTTGTTACGCTATCTTCATGGATTTGGAAGGAGAGCCTAGTGTTTCGAGAAGACGTGCAGTGATTCTAGTGGTAGATGAATTTGAGGATGTCTTCCCCGACGAGCTACCAGAATTACCACTGCATCGAAAAATCAAATTTGGTATTGAATTATTTCCAGGAACAGCATCGATTTCTATAGCACCTTACCGGATGGTGCCGATAGAAATAAAGGAACTCAAGAAGCAGCTTCAGGAACTTGCTGATAAGGGATACGTTCAGAATAGCACATCACCGTGGGGAGCACCGATTTTGTTTGCAAAGAAACATGATCGGACTCTCAGGTTATGTATAGATTATCGACAGCTGAATCGAGTCACAATGAAGAATAAGTATCCTCTGCCCAGGATCGATGAGTTGTTTGATCAATTGGGAGGCTCGCGGTACTTCTCAAAGATAGACTTGAGATCAGGAAATCATCAGCTTAGGATTAAGGAAGAGGACATTCCTAAGACAGCTTTCAGGACTCAGTATGAACATTTTGAGTTTTTGGTGATGTCGTTTGGATTAACGAATGCTTTGGCAGCTTTCATGGATTTGATGAACAGAATATTTAGGCCTTACTTAGATCAGTTCGTGATTGTGTTCATCGACGACATTCTGGTTTATTCTAAGACTTGGGAGGAGCATGAGCAGCATCTTAGGATTGTGCTTCAGACTTTGCGAGAACACCAGTTGTACGCCAAGAAGAAAAAGTGTGAGTTTTGGTTGACAGAGGTCAAATTTCTAGGTCATGTAATCTCCGAGCATGGTATTTCGGTGGATCCGTCTAAGATAGAAGCCATAGTGGATTGGGAACGACAGACGAATATGGAAGAGATCCGCAGCTTCTTGGGACTTGCAGGATACTATAGGAAATTTGTGAAGGACTTCTCGAAGGTAGCAGCGCCGTTGACGAGGTTGATTAGGAAGAATGTCAGGTTCAAGTGGAACGAAGAATATGAGCTCGCTTTTCAGGAATTGAAGAATCGGCTGACCTCAGCATCGGTGTTGATCATTCCCAACAGTGACGAGCCATACGAGATTTATACGGATACTTCAAGACGTGGACTTGGATGCGTGTTGATGCAACGTGGATGCATGGTAGCATATGGATCGAGACAGTTACGACCTCATGAGCGGAATTACCCTACTCATGATTTGGAGCTCGCAGCGGTGATTCATGCGTTGAAGATTTGGAGATGTTATTTATTCAGGGCAACATTTTAGGTTTTCTCTGACCATAAGAGCTTAAAGTATTTGTTTACTCAGAGGGATTTGAATTTAAGGCGGTGGAGATGGATAGAATACATGGAGGATTACGATTTCGCGCTGCAGTATCATCCTGGTAAAGCTAACATCGTTGCAGATGTGCTCAACCCAAAATCTTTAGGAATTCTCGCTTGTTTGGCTCTTGAAGATTGGAAAAGGGATGCGACAGTAAGTGAGTTCGGGTTACATTATCATGAAGACTACGATTGCATTTCGGTGTATCACATAGAGACGACCCTAGCTCTTGTTCAGATGGTGAAGCAGAATCAGTGGCAGGACCAGCATCTTCAGAGAATCTGGACGCGAATTCAAAACGGAGAGCAGTTCGAAGAATGGAGGATACATGTAGATGGATCGTTGTACTTCAGAAAGCGTCTAGCGGTTCCAGCAATTGCTGAAGTAACAAAGGCCGTCATGGACGAAGCTCATAAGTCTCAGTTCGCCATTTATCCAGGGAGTACGAAGATGTATCGTGACTTGAAGAGGCACTATTGGTGGAGAGGTATGAAGAAAGATATTTGAGAATACGTGGCCAAGTATACAATTTGTCTTTAGGTGAAAGTCAAGCATCAGAAGCCAGCAGGTCAGCTTCAGCCACTTCTTATTCTAGGATGGAAATGAGAACACGTGACAATGGATTTTCTTACCGGATTGCCGAGGACAGAGCAGCGGCACGATACGATTTAGGTCGTGGTCGACAGATTGACGAAGTTGGCTCATTTCATTCCGTTTAGATCGACGTGTTCAAGGAGGATTCTTGGAGAGTTATATATGCAAAACATAGTGCGGTTACATGGAGTTCCTTTCTCCATCACATCAGATAGGGATACCAGGTTTAATGCCAAGTATTGGAGGAGCTTCCAGGAGGCCATGGGCACAGATTTGAACTTCAGCACAGCGTTTCATCCTCAGACCGATGGGCAATCTGAGTGGGTTATCCATATCCTTGAAGACATGTTACGTGCTTGTGCATTGGATTTCGGCGGGAATTGGAAGAAGTATTTGCATCTGGTGGAGTTTGTATACAATAACAGCTATCAATCGAGTATTAGTATGGCCCCGTTTGAAGCATTATATGGACAACCGTGTCGATCGCCAGTGTGTTGGGCCGAACCAGAAGATAGAGTTATTCTTGGGCCAGATGAAGTTCATGATAGCAACAAGAAGATTGTCGTGATTCGGGATTGACTGAATGCAGCTCAGAGTCGGCAGAAGAGTTACGCAGATAAGAGACATCGACCTTTGGAATTCAAGGTTGGAGACTTTGTAGTGTTAAAGGTATCGCCTTGCAAAGGCATTTTGCAATTCAGACTGAAAGGAAAACTCGCGCCAAGATATGTTGGACCGTTCGAGATTACTCAACGTGTTGGTATGGTTGCTTATCGACTCAACCTTCCTCCAGAACTTTCGCATGTTCACAACGTATTTCATGTGTTGATGCTTCGGAAGTGTCCACCTGAGTAGGATAAGATTATTTCATTCCAGGAGGTATAGATTCAGGAAGACACGACGTATGAAGAAGTGCCGATCCAAATTATCGATCGTAAAGTGATTAGTTTGCGTCGTCGTGAGATCTCGTTAGTTAAGGTCGTGTGGTAACATCACGGGGTTGATGAAGCCACTTGGGAATTAGAGTCGAGTATGCGAGAGTTGTATCCGCATTTGTTTTGTTTTTGAATCGATTTGTAAATTTCGAGGACAAAATTTCTTTTAGGGGTGAAGAGTTGTAACACCCCGAAGTTAATTAAATGTTATTAATGTGTAGAATGGTGAATTAGTGTGCCATAATGAATATTTTAAACTTAATTTGATCATTATGTGAAATTTCTAAATTTATGATATTTTTGATTATTTTAGTAATTTTTAATTATTCTTGATTATTTTTAATTGTTATTTAAATTATGAAACAAAAAAATTTGTCAAATGACCAACACATCCCACTTTGGAAAACCACGTGCGGGAAGTGGTATTGAAAACTACTTCCCTTTTCTTTATAAATCTCACTCTCTCTCTCTCACTCTTCCTCACTCTCTCACTAGCTCATCTCTCTCTCCTCTCTCTCTCTCTCGGATCATCTCTCTCTCTCTCATTCTCTCTTTAAAATTTTGAACTAAAATTTGATTTCAAGCTTCGGGATTGTGGATTGAAGGCTCGGGAATGCGATTGAGCAACTACAAACTCGAATCAAAGCTTAATCCAAGGTTAGTTTTCAAAATTTCTTAACTTTTTCAATTTTTTGATTTTTCTTGCATTTTGAAATCTAAGCATTTCTAAGCTTAGAAAACCT
>CAMOHE010056267.1:0-10128 GCA_946598075.1 Artocarpus hirsutus | reverse complement strand
TTTGTTTATCAGTTGATTTAATTTTAGATAAATTAAATCAAGATAAACTTGTAGAATTATTGGGAATCTATTTATTATCCTAAAGATTATCTAGATAAAGTTGTTTTAATTAGATAACTTTTCTATTGGGTTATTTGAATTAAAACTGAGGCTTTATCCTATAGAATCTCGGGTGAAAAATAAAAAATTCGTGTGATTTTTATTTTGGCAGTTCGGCATGCCGATCCTAAAGTTTGGCCTGCCGATGAGGCAAGTTCAGCCTGCCAATCAGGCAGATCGGCCTGCCTATATGCGAATTAAAAATCACGCATTTTTACGCATATCTTATCCAATATTGACCCGAATTTTATTCTGTTTTGAATTTTTGAGACCTTATCTGATAAGGAATGACCCTAGACTCAACCTCTATAAATAGGGAATGAGTCTAATAAGTTATTTAGATCAATTAAGAGATTAAGAGTGATACTCTACTGGTGAGAATCTGAAACTCCTTGAGAGCTCTTGTTCACAAATCACGAACACTAGCTTTGGGTTCTCTCAATTGGTTGGAAGGAGAGTCACCTTGAGGAAGAGCTGTACGTGTGAGCCCACACTCACTCCGATCGTGGATAGAGAATAGCAAAGAAGACCAGTTGGTTGAAGCTCTTCTAGAACGTTACTTCTCTACATAGATTTCAGAAGCTTTTTGGCATATACAAGGTTAGTAAGATTAAGTTAATTTATACATATAGCTTGTCAAACTTGTGTTTTAGAAAATACTCTGATTTAAATTTTTAAAATTCTGCTACGTATTATTTTTCCAACAATAATATGGTCATTAAATAAGTTAGGGTAGAAGTACCTATACCTGTAAGTTCCAAGATTGCTCCTAATATTCTACTTGTAACTTCCAAGATTGCTCCTAACATTGTTGTACAGCCTAACAATGTTCAAGAGCAATAAGCGAATGACCAACCACTTCACAACGAAGTTGTACTCAAAGAATCTATAGTAGCTGAACCACAAGAAGTAGTATTAAGAAGATCTCAAAGAGAAAGACAATCTACTATTCTTGATGATTATGTGGTTTATCTACAAGAGTCAAAAATAGACTTGGAAATCGATAATGATCCGATTTCAGATCCAGTTTCATTTTTACAAGCCATAGAAAGTACTGATTCTGACAAGTGGTTTAATGCTATGAAAGATGAGTTAAAATCTATGAATTAAAATCAAGTTTGCGACCTTGTCGAGTTACCTGAAGGTTGCAAAGAGTTAGGTATAAATGGGTGTTTAAGACCAAGTACGACTCTAAAGGCAATATTGAACGGTACAAGGCTAGACTTGTTGCCAAAGGCTTTACTTAGAAAGAAGGCATTGACTTCAAAAAGACTTTTTCATCGGTCTCTAAGAAAGAGTCGCTCAAAATTATTATGGCATTGGTGGCTCATTTTGATTTAGAGTTACACCAAATGGATGTGAAAATTGCCTTTCTCAATGGAAATTTAGAGGAAGAAGTCTATACAGACCAACCTGAAGGCTTTTCAAGTAAAGGAAAGAAACACATGGTTTATAAATCAAAGAAGTCAATATATGGACTTAAACAAGCTTCCCGACAATGGTATCTTAAGTTTAATGATATCATTACTTCATTTAGATTTAAAGAGAACACTGTTGATCAGTGTATATATATGAAGGTTAGTAGAAGCAAGTTTATTTTCTTAGCCCTATATATTGATGATATTTTACTTGCTTCAAATAATCTTAGTTTATTACATGAAACTAAGAAATTCCTCTCTAAAAACTTTGAAATGAAAGACATAGGTGAGGCAACTTATGTAATAGGAATTGAAATTTTATATGATAGATCACAAGGATTGTTGGGGTTGTCTCAGAAAGGCTATATTAACAAAGTTTTAGAGAAATTTAAAATAGATAAATGCTCAGCATGTATAATTCCAATTTAGAAAGGGGATAAATTTAGTCATGTGCAATGTCTAAAGAATGAATTCGAAAGAGCGCAAATGAAAAACACTCCTTATGTATCTGTCGCTAGTAGCTTGTTATATGTTCAAATTTGCACTAGACCTGACATTAGTTTTGCTGCTGGGATGTTGGAAAGACATCAAAGTAATTCAGGAGTAGATCATTGGAAAGCTACAAAGAAAATTCTCATGTATTTGCAAGGAAAAAATGACCATATGCTCACTTATAAAAGATGTGATCATCTTGAAGTCATCGGTTACTCAGATTCAGACTTTGCCAGATGTGCTGACATTAGAAAATCTACATCAGTTATATGTTCCTTTTGGCCGGAGGAGCAATTTCATGGAAGAGTGCGAAATAGTCCGTCATTGCTGCTTCCACTATGGAAGCTGAGTTTATGGCATACTTTAAGGCCACAAGTCATGGTTTATGCTTGCGGAATTTTATTTCGAGACTTAGAGTTTTCGACAGTATAGCTAGGCCACTGAATATTTATTCTGATAATGCCACAGCAGTCTTCGTTGCTAAGAACGACAAGCCTTCTGATGGTGTGAAACATATGGATATTAAGTACTTAGTGATTAAGCAAGAAGTTTGGGAACATAAAGTGCCAATTGAACAAATTAGCACCAATCTTATGATTGCAGATCCTTTAACAAAAGGATTACCACCCAAAACATTTATTGAATATGTTGAACGTATGGGTGTTATTGGGTGTCATTAGTGGTTATGTATTATGGTTAATTTCATTTTAATGATATATAGACACTTTGAGCTCACTTTTTATGTTCCTGATATATCCTGTTTTCTATTTTGTATACATGATTGTTATACATTAATGTTTGACAGGATAGTCTCATCGAAGACATTAAAGTGGACTATTATAATACTTCTTAATTATGAATAGTGTTAAATAGATGTCTAATGTTGTAGTATATGAAAGGGACTACATTAAATTAGTGATATACAACCGTCATGACTCACTTTAGATTTTCTGTTTAATTATGATGTAGAGTACTAGTCAATTTTAAGAAGATTTAGCATGATATTGTTGTGCACATTATAGCCTTATTAAACTAATAAAGTAATATTATATAGGCCAAGTGGGAGAATGATAGATTTATGGCCCACATAATTAATTAAAGGCCTATAAAATTTATCAGATTTATCATTTATTTATTTAGTTTAATAATTATTTAAATGTTAAAATTCTATTGGCTATGAGGGGTTACAACTCTTATTAAAAGATATGTCTACATTGAAAGGATGTGTGCTTTGATAGAAAGGCACTTATTAAGGGTCTATAAATAAGAGTCTAGTCATCTTTTCACCCAATTAATTGTATGCCTTCTCTCCATCAGAAAGATATGTTAAAAGAAATAACTATGGGTTTAGAGAAAGAAACTGGGTTCTTTTTCTCTGACAAACTTTCTATTTAAAGGGTTCTTTGTAAATTAAATATATGAATCAATGTACGCTCTAAAACATCTTCTATGAAAATTATTTGAGTTCTAAGATTACTAGGAATTACAAAAATTAAAGTTTTTAACAGATCCATCCCATATACTAAAACAAGAAGGAAGTTACAATAAGTCATTTATAGAGCATGAAGATCGTTTTAAGGACAATATGGAAATAGTGAAAAAATGGAGAGCTGCTCCGATAGAAGTTGCTGATCTATCAGGTTGGGATGCACGAGTCACTAGGTAATTTTTAAATCATACTTGTTGTTTGTTATTCTCTAGCTAATATATGTGGCAAATCATATATATACGCAGACTTGCTCGAAGCTTATGACATGATCTTGAATTGTGACGACCTGATTTTGGGAACGGTGTCTCATAGCTTGTTTAAAACTTAGTTTACTTAATCTAAACATAATCCGAGTTCCTGAAATTTCAAGATTTTTTTTTTTATAAAAAACTTTCCCTTTTTGCTTGAAGCGGTGATGATAAAACTTTTTGCTTATTTAAGAAAAGGGAGACCGTACTTAGTACGAGACACAAGGCATTCATCAGATCCATATTGAAAGGCATGTTGTCAACACTAGTTTAATATAGGTTATCTGTACGTTTGAAAACTAGATGGGGAATAGCCTAATAGCTAATCAAAAAACAAAGCACATAGTGGTTTAAGTTGTCTTTAAGTTTTGGGAACAACTTCCACAATATGCGGAAAAATAAAAATATGCTGCGGTGGTATTCACACCCTAGCCTTCGTCTTCACGTGTGAAACAGCTAGTGCCTCAAATCAAGTCTGAGGAGTTAGTCACTCACTAGAGTTTCCTACATCACGAACAAACATGGTGGGCTTACGCTCAGCAAGTACAATTGCCTTGAACGATCTCGCAAAACAGTTTATGCAAGTACAATTGCGTTGAACGCTCAGCAAGTACAATTGGTTAAACAAATAATGCATGACTATTTATGTGTTGTCCATTTTTGCTTATTATATCTTTTGAGCCTCGTTTTCGTGCGGATGTGCACGACCAATGGGGAGGAGTGACCCTCCAACTACACCCAAAGTCTTAACTTACATCATTTATTAAAGCCCACTTATTTAGGTGAGCATGCTTTGTGTTAATGCCTCAGCAAATAAATATTCAGAGTCATTAAATAAAAGGCTTTATTCATACAATGCAAAAATTTAGCTACAACGTTTTCAAAATATTAGTTCTATGTTGTAAGAGAAGTTTATATAGGGTGTTTGGTAGGATGGTTAGAATTGTAGGTTAAAACTGTTTTGATTGTAACATATGAGAGTTTTACACTGTAGTGATTTTTTTATTGTTACTATAGCATGTGAGAGCTTTACACTGTTTATAACTAAGAAAGTGGTTTAGATCACTTTTGCCAATTTCCAAGTTAGATTCTGATACTAAAATATAGTCAAAAACCTTCCTCACCTAGATAAAAGTTGTCTAGGTATCCTAATTAATCCAGCACCCAACAGTTAGGATAATTTCCTTCAAGGCCAGCTTATCTCAAATGTTTTTCCCTTTCCTTAATTAATTAATATAATCACCAAGTAATTACTAAAAGAATGTTTGAAAGAATAGTTCAAACCAATGGTTTGAATTGTGAATAGTATAAAGTTCTCATATGTTAAAGTAAAAAGCTATAGTGTAAAGCTCTTACATGCTATGGTTCTTGAAGTCAAACTGATAGTTTAAGCTACTCTCCTAAACATCCTATAAGTCTTTCATAATTGAGTTAATTATTAAACACTAGTTATTAAAAATTAATTTGATATTTATCTTATTAACCATACTCTTTATGAGATAAATTCTTGACTGATTCTTAGTTGTTAATTAATTATTAATTATTAATTGATTATTTATTCATTATAGAAATTATAAAAATTTTATGGATAACTTAGGCTTGGTATAGTTAATTGACCATTCATGTTACCTTAGGTAACCTTAGTTTATATCTCTCTCTATGTCTTCATCTCTCTCTCATTTCTTCTCTATCATACTCCCTTTCTCATGCTTCTCTCTCCAACATCCCTTCCTGTACACTACGCATTTTGCAACTAACAATGTCCAACGAGACTATCAAAATTAAAACCTTACTGAGTAAAACAATAAGCAAGGATCAGTCCTGTAGAAAAACTGGGTCTAATTAATTAGTTATCAAATTTAAAATCCTAAATTAAATTAAACACAAAGATGGGGCTTTTGGATTTTTAACTAAATTAATAATTAAAACAAAAATAAATAAATAAATAACGGATTATAAAAAATTATAATAAAAGTTGGTTATAGGATCATTCACCACCGTTAAATATTAATTATACAGACAATCATAGAATTTATTTCTAAATTTTCTATCTGGACTAACAACTGTAGATAACAGCAAGCTCTACTATTCCGATCCTTCCTTACTGTGTAGATTTAATAGGACAAGTGTCCTGTTAAGCCTCTTTCCATTAAAAAACCTAAGAAAAAGCTCTCTAAATTTAATCTAACGGAAGTATTATATTGAAAAGGATAAGTTGATTTAGGCAACAAACACATAAGCTCGGTTCATTTAACCTAGGTTATATTTTACGTGCAATTACATAAAAACTTGACCATTATCAATGACCATAATTTTGCTACTAATGATTAGAATAACAAGATAATTACAGATCAAACATTCTAATCTAGTAATAGATGATTCTCAAAATCATATCTAGCTATACACCTAAATATAACAAGAAAATTATCATAAACATTTATTCTAGTGAAACACAAACAATCCTTAATGGAAAATTAGGAATAATTCATACAATTCCTAAGCAATTAAGATTAGAGTTTACAAATCACCCATAACCAAAATAAAAACTAAATTAACATAATTACAAAAAAAAAAAGAGAGAAAGAATAAAAGAAAAGAACAAATGTGGCGTCAAAAAGTCGCCACCACTAGAACTCTCTCCCATAGTCTTCTCCTCTTTGGCTACTCACAAACAAAAAAATGGAGTCCAAAAAACATCTCTCCAAACTCCTCCTCATTTGCTATAACAAGGTATATATACCCCTAAGGATTTTGGAGCTTTGGAGACAAATTCAAGGTAAAACTAAGGTTAGTGCGGGGGGCAGAGAAGAAATAGCGCAGCCACGTAAAAATAAAACAAAAAATAATTAAAAAAACCTCTAACAGCAGGAGCACACGGCGACAAGGAAAGAATATTTGGCGTGGCCATGCCAGGACACAAAACGGGCTCGCAGCCGTTAGGAATACTGAACCAAAATTTCTCGTGTGGGGATGAGAAATTTGGTGGCGTTGGCACCACAGTTTTGTCTTGTGGCAAGGAGGCATGGAAAATTTGGCATTGGGGCACCATTTTGGTCGATCCAAAACACTTGTTTTTCCTTTCGGTTTCCTCCGAACTTCAACTCTTGATTCCAAAATGCCTCTAAATCAACTTTTTGACTCCGGAACATTTATTAGCACACAAATAATCTACAAAAACATAAAAACACAATAAAAAAATGAACTAACAAATAAAACATATGGAAGAATGCTATAAAAATAATGCGAAATTATACACTATCAACAACCATCTCACTGTCACCCCTTCCAATGCTTTGTCGCTCCTCAACCATTGCGACCACTATTTTATCGCTTGGGAAGAGATTGCAATTCCAAGCTCAAAACATGACGCCATTCCCACAAGCCCAAGCTCAAAGATTAATTTTCTTCTGGTTTCTTCTATGCGTGTCTTAATCACAGATCTGATCTCTTCTATCTAGCACCACCATTTCTAAATTTAAGTCTTAAGAGATAGTAAAATTTTAAAAATCAATTGGGACGTGATTATTTTTCTAAATTTTCAAAAATCCTTTATCAATGGTGTCAAGGATTAAAACACAAAAATATTATCCTCTAAAAAATTAAAAACTAAATTGTCACAATGCTCATACTTCAATTACACTTAAGTTGGCTTTTCAAACAAAAAAATATCCTTTCTAACCTTTCAAATAAAAGAAGTGAAAAACATAAATAATAATTGTCAGAATCTGAAACGTAAGTCCGAGCTAGTGCCAAAATTTTCTTCTTTGGTTATAATTCATTCTTACTGACTTCTCGCCAATATTTTATATGTTTTAGGCCTGAGTCAGAATTGGTCGAGGCAATCGTAGAAGATGTTTTGAGAAAATTGAATCGCATGCCATCAAGTGCTTGGTTTCAAGAACCTAATTGGAATTGAAAAACACATTCAAAAAATCGAACTACTATTAAGTCCTGGCTCTCCAGATATTCGCATTGTAGGTATTTAGGGGTTGGGTGGTCTAGGAAAAGCAACTATTGCTGATGTTGTATTTAATAAGCACTTCTATCAATTTGAGAGTCATTGCTTCCTTGCAAACGTAAGGGAGGAATCCAAGAAACTTGGATTAATTAAATTACGAGATAAGCTATTGGGTGAATTATTAAAAGAACAAAATATGAATTTGGGAACCCTTCTTTACCGCCTCAAGTGAAGGACAGGCTCCACAGGAAAAAAGTGCACATAGTGTTAGATGATGTGAATGATTCGGAGCAGTTGCAAGTTTTAGGTGGTGATCGTGAGTTTTTTGGACAAGGAAGTAGAATGATTATAACAACGAGGGATGCAAAAGTGCTCAAGGACGTGGAGGTTGATGGGTCATACAAGGTTAAGAAATTGAATCATGACGAGGCTCTTCAGCTTTTTAAATTGAAAGCTTTTAGAGGAAACTATAATGACCCGAAAAATTCAAACATTTATAACTACGATTAATTAAGGATTTTTCTCTCATCACTCAATTGAGAGCTTAAGAAAGTACAAGTTTAGCATTTATTAACACGTAAATTTAAAAGTCTTAATAGCCGTAAGACCTTAGAAATAATTAATGTTGTGAATGCACAAAATTATGTGCTTTATTTATGAAACATGTAATAATGTAATGTTATGATAGTACATTAAAATAATTAAAAATAATTATTTGATATGCTAAACCAAGAGTTTATGATTTATTAATTTTATGCATGAGCCAAAAATACGATGTTATTGGTAAAAGTAGAATTTCCAACTTACTAAGATTATGTGAAAATTCCTATGTGATATCAGTTCAATAAAAGAAACCCAGATTAATAGTGATCATGAGCTCCATACCATAAATTAAAAATAGTGAGCACCAAGTTCAAGGATGCAAGAATTTCAATGTTTTGAATGTATACAATTAATTATTGTACACATTAATAATTATGTAAGGTTATTATTATTGTTGTAATAATAATGACAATAATAATAATATCAGTTATTTAAATATAGTGAATGATAAGAACAAGAAGAGCATTGATGGAGTCCACAAACGCTGATCTATTGGTAATATGTGGACCCATAAATGGCTCTTTACGAGAAGTAGTTCGTGAAGCACAAAATTGTGCTAAGTTTGGAATTTAAATTAAATTGACTTTCAGATAGTCAATTTAATTTACAAAACTTTTACAAATTACAACTATTGTTTTTAAAATGAAATTTGAAGTTTACAGTATGAGAATTTTTAATAAAAAATATATGTTATAAATTTTGAAATTTTAAAAGTTAAAAATAAATAAATAAATAAAATAGTTATATTGAGCAAAGTTTTAAATGCACAATATCTTTCTTAGAATTCATATACATATATACATATATGTATACAGTTGTGAAAATAATTAATCATCGATTTTGAGGACAATTGTATCAAAGCTTATTATTTCAAAATTAAATCACTAAATCTATATAGTATGGATAAAATAATGAGAATGATTTTTATGTCAAAATGAATATTGCAGAAACACAAAAATACAAGAAGTAAATTGAAAATTTATGTGATTATTTTTAGAGTGCAAATAACTCACAGTTTTCAAAAGTACAGTATGTCCACGAAAATTTAAAAGTTACAGATCAAATTTGATCTACCCGGTACTGCATGGTTTAGACAGTGTAGACCATGAAATGGTCTATAAATACATGACACCAAAAAAAAAATCAGAAAAAAATCAGATTTTCAACCAATCAATTAGCTCCCCCTTCTCTCTCTCTACTTTCTCTCTCTACATTTTCTCTCTCTCTCTCTCCTCAAAATCTGGTCAAGATTCCGGCATCCGTTTTCGACACCTCCCGCACCAATGGAAAGCTCTCGTCGAGCCGAGTCCAACGGTGTGCCATGCCGCCCAAAACGCCACCGGAGGAAGCCACACGCGCCGGTCAAAGTGACGAAAAAAAAAAACCCAAAACTTTCCGACGAGATATCTTTGCCGTCCGACGTCCAATCGACGTGATTCTTGTTCCTACACGACCACCACGACGAGAGGAACAAAATCCGCCCTTGGTGGTAGCTCAACAGCCCCCGGAGTGCTCCGCCCATCTACCCATCTTTGCCGCCACCGCACCACCGTTGACTCCACCATTTTAGGCGGAGTTGAGGCACCCCGTTGGTGCCATTAGCCTCAGACCGCCATGGGGAATCTTTCCCCTCAATCAATTTCAACGAGCCACGGCTACACGACGGAGATCGGAGAGCACCGCCGCCAACCGCCGCGTGGGAGATGGATCTCACTGTTCCCCACCGGATTGTGCCAAATTGATGGCACCAAATCATTCAGAGGGAGTAGAGGAAGAAAACCCATGCCTCAATTGCTTGAAATCGCCACCGTTCGCCGGAAA